>CM076576.1:829718385-829938629 GCA_034641835.2 Pinus albicaulis | reverse complement strand
TGTTGTATAGCACAATAATACCATGGAAAACTGAAAAAATTTTATCACACAAATGCTAGATACTGCTGAAGTCTCTATGGAGATTGATTTGATACCTACAGAAGACAAAGAAGCTGAAACGGAGGAAGCACCTGCTTATCCTCCTTTGGTATAAAAAGCTGCCAATCAGAATCTTCGCAGTGAATTAACTCAAGTTCATCATGAATTGGCCCAATATAAGAAGGAATTAGTTCCTTGGAAAGAACAACAAGAATTACTAAAATGATTTAAAGAGATTTCTGCAACGGAAGACAAAACCTTTTCCCAACTTAAGGAAGAAATATTAAAACTGAAAAGGGAACAAGATCAACTGGAACAGGCTAAGAAACAAACCAATGTTCTTTGTTCTCTTTACTCAGATGTATTTACTTTTAGAGTACCGGCCACCAATTATGCCTTATTTTTAGTAGAAATATATTTGTTGTTGAAATTCAAAGCTGTTAGAGAAGGGAATCCTACTACATTTAAAACCATTTAAGGATTTTTCCAATGTTGTAATGATCAGGATGAACATGTCCAACACCTTCTGTGTGAATTGTATTTGCACAATTTCTTCTTAGAAGAGGAAAGATATAGCAACCCCAGTCCTTTCATTGGGGACATTCAGTTCCAAGATTTTCCATCTTTTGCTAAAAACCAGATTAGATGGGCTAAAGCCTACAATATCTTTCAGAAAATATGCCATGGTTTAGATTTGTGGGTCAGAGGGGAGCCTACAAAACCCCTACATGTATTTACTCAACATAAGAATTTTATGCAATGAGAAGGAGTAATAGCCAATTTAGGGCCAATTCACAAAGATATTGTGCAGTGTGGAAAAGCATACTTCCAGAATATTCAGGAAGAAGCTTTATTAGTAGCCAAACAGTGATGGCAAGCCTCTACCTATAATGTGAAGAACCGAGAGCCATTTGGGTATAGGAATTTTAAAGCTGATTCTTCTCATTTTCATCTGTATATTAATTTGATTTTGAACATGGGTCCTACATGGATAGGTTGAAAATATATATTCCCCATCATATGGTACCCTCCTGAAGACTACCATCATGATTATGAATTACTAGAGGGACATACAAACTCATCATTTGAAAAAGTGAAACAAAAACATTGTTTAGACTTGACAATGAAGAAGTATATCCTAACCTATTCCTTAACTCAACTACACCTCAATCATCTATTTACAAGAGGATATGAAAAAGGTAAGTAGGGGAGTATGTTGGGCCGAGGAAAAGGTACATTTTACCCCTATCTTTAGCATGATTTATTATTAGATTTTATATGTTTTCCTTCATTTTATAAATAAAGCAAATGAGGATAATGTAAAAGTATGGTAAAACGAAATATTAATAGAAGGTGTTCTTAATAGTATGAAAACTAAATTTTTCTGTCTTTATTGATAGGGAATCAAAACAAACCAACTCCTGACTAAAAAAACCAAACAACAACAGTCAAGAAAACTAAATGGAATTGCGTTGGTTCCTATGAATCAGCAAAACATGCAGAGATGCGTCTATTTTGGAATCCTTCATTTGATGGCTACGAAGCCTCAGGATGTCCTGATCCGAAGGATTCATTATTCACTTTTGTTTCTCCTTTAAGTTATAAAAGGTTGTAGGAGGAAGAAACAGGGATTTGATTAATGTATTATAATTTTTTGTAATAAACTTATTTAGATAGTATCTTCAAACTCCTAATCATGTATTGTTCCATTAATTAGTGAAGAAATTGGTGTTTTTGTTATAAGCGGATTTTGATTATTTAATGGAAGAATACTTATAGAGGCTTTGGGCCCGGTCCCTGGGAGTTCTCCTGCTATATTGTGTTATATTTTTATCTCTTGATTCTTGAAATTTAGTGATTCTTTGTGTTTTTATAATTACTATTCGATTCATTAATCGCAATTGTGATGTGTTACAATTTGCCTTTTCAAATAGGTTTAATTTATCATTGATGTTCCTTTATTATTGAGTGAGGCCTTTAAATTCATTAGATTGATTTCAGCATGCTAAAGTAGTTGTTGTTCAATTCTGCATTTGGTTATTTATTAAGGTTTTCCAGCACAAGTGTGAACGTATGCTTTTTTGTTAAATTACAAATGTTGTTATTAGTTGAGCTATAGAGAATTCCATTGAAAAATGTTAAATAACTGATTATTGTTCAATTCACTGAGATTGTTTTTTAATTCATCTAGACTTTTGTTTAATTCATTAAGCGTGTTGTTCAATTTCAAAAGATCCCTTAGTTCAGCATTGAGTTTTTACTTCTGCATAGGTCCATATTAGAGTTTATTCCTTTGAATGATTTGAATAATTTCATAGTTTACTTTCGAGTTGGTTTGATTGAACTTCGAGAATTAGATAATCTTTCTTACAACGATCTAGAATAATTAACCTTCAATTTCACTTGCATATATTTAGTTGGACTCTTGAAATAAACAGACTTGCTTTGGGTTGTTAATTAATGTGAAGCATTAAGGTTACCTTTAACAGTCACCTTATTGACCCAACACTGGAGCAAATACATGCCAATGGCCAAGTTTTATCATGTATTAAGTGCCAAATAATCCTCTATTACTTCTCTCTTAATTGTGAATAATTGATCTCAAATAAACTTGATCTTAAACCATGCCAAGCAATTCTAGGGAATCTAAATACATGCCAATAATTTTCAAGTGCCACCAAGTGCCAAGAGATAATATGTGTCAGCGAGTTATAGGGCATGTTATGGAGTGCCAAGCTTGCTAAGGAGGGAGTGACAATATATTCTAGATAGTTCCAAGGCATTCTAGAGTGATAGGGAAGCATACCAAGATGTGCCAAGTGCTAATGTGTGTTGAGTGTTAGCAAGTTCCAAGGAAACACAAGGGAGAAATATGTAAAAATGCATGGAAATGAATGAATAAGAGTGTGTGGCATGGAGTGTCAGCGAGTTCCATGTGTGCTAACAAGGGAGTGACATGGTATGCTAGGCAGTGCTAAGTCATGCTAGTGTGCCAAAGTGGCATGTGCCCAAGATGTGCCAGGTGCCAAGGTGTGCCAAAACATGCTAGGAAGTGTTAGGGAGTCCTAGGGACACACAAGGGAGAACTAGGTGAAAATAACGCATGCAAATTAGCAATTAAGAGATTGTGATAGGAAGTGTTAGTTTGTTCTAGTTTTGTTAAGGAGGGACTGACAAGGTATGCTAGCGGTTAGAGAAACATGCCAAGATGTGTCAGTTGCTAGGGTGTGCCAATGCATGTCAAGAAGTGTTATGGAGTTCCAAGGAAGAAAAAGGGAGAAATATTTTCAAAGGCATGTAAATGAATGAATAAGAGTGTGTGACAAGAATTGTTAGCAAATTATGGGTGTGCTAATGTGGGAGAAACAATATATGCTAGGTAGTGCAAAGGAATGCTAGAGTGCCAGGGTGATATGTCGAGATTTTCCAAGTGCTCGGGTGTGTCAATGTATGTTGGGGAGTGTTAGAGAGTGCCATGGAAAAATAATGGAGAACTATTTCAAAATTCATGGAAATGAACGAATATGGAGTGTGTCATAGGGAGTGTCAGCGAGTTCCAACTGTGCTGAGGGAATGACAAGGTTATATGCTAGGAAATGCCAAGTCATGCTAGAGTTCCAAGGAATGTCATAGAATTTTAGGGTTTTTTATGGAGTTCCAAACAATGTCAATGAATTAAGGGGATTCTAACACGTGCCACATAGTGCCAAGGGATTGTTATATGTTCCAGTTGATATGGCACGTCAAGATGTAAACTATGTTGTTTAGTTGTTTTATGGCCATGATTGGATGTGAGCCTTGAGTTCGTAACTTTTTAGGTGAGATGAGCTAGTATTGGCCATAAGTAGAATAAGATAAGTTATAATCCATTCTTAGGTGAACAAGGCATAGTCTAGTTGTAGTAAATGAAACTTGGTCAAGTTTTTGTAGTCGAGGCAAGACTTGGTTGGGTTCCCAAGTCTAATAAAAATAAGGGTAGTTATTAGGAAATAACAGTTAAGGACTTTCAGGGCATCCCAATGAATTAAAAAGTGTGCTAACACATGCTAGTTAGTGTCAATGCATGAAAATGAGTGTTTGGGAGTGTCTAGGCATCACAAGGGAGAACTAGTTCAAACTGCATGGAAAAGAATGAATAAGAGTGTCTGTCAGGGAGTGTCAGTGAATTTTAGTTGTCCCATTGATGAAGTTTGTTGGGAGAATTTCATAATAGGACTTGGAGGATGAAAGACTAAAATTGTGATAATGGGATGGACGAAGCAATTTTAGACAAAGGGACACTTTGGGCTAGACAAAACAATATTTTTTCAATGACTTGGTTGGTTTCCCAAGTCGCAAAAAAAGTATTGTTATCTATGAGGGCATTACAACTAGGGAGTTCCAAGGTGTGAATGGAATCCCATGAATTCCTAACACATGCTAGAAATTTCCAAGGCACGTTATGCATTCCAATATGTGCTAGGTGATAGGGTCTGGCACCAACACATGCTAGGGAGTGACAAGCAAACAAAATGGAGAACTAGTTTCAATTGCATGGAAATGAATGAATAGAAGTGTGTGATAGAGAGTGTTAGCAAGCTTTAGGTGTGCTAAGGAGGGAGTAAAAAGGTATGCTAGGAAATTTGAAGGCATGATAGAGTGCTAATAAATAATTCCAAGATGTGCCAGTGTGTGCTAAGGAGTGTTAGGAAGTGTTAGAGAAACACAAGGGAGCACTATGTCATAATGCATGGAACTGAATGAATAAGAGTGTGTGACGAGTATCAATGAGTTCCAAGTGTGTTAAGAAGGAGTGAAAATTCATGCTTTGTAGACCTAAGGAATTCTAGAGTGCTAGGGCAGCATGGGGACAAGATGTGTCAATGCATGCAAAGAAGTTTTAACTGGTAGTGCTAGGAAAACACAACGGAGCACTACGTCAAAATGCATGGAAATGAAAAAATAAGATTTTTTGGTTATAAGTGTCAGTGAGTTCCAGGTGTGATAAGGAGGGAGTGAAAAAGTATGATAAGAAGTTTCAAGGAATTCTAGAGGTTAGGGCAACATGCCAAGATTTCATAGGTGCTAGGGAGTACCAACACATGCCAAGGAGTATTAAAGAATGTTATGGAAACACAAGGAAGAACTAGGAAAAAATGCATGGAAATGAATGAATAAGATTTTATGACTAGGATTTTCAATAAGCTCTAGGTATTCTAAGGAGATAGTGACAAGGAATTGTAGGTAGTTCCAAGGAATTCTAGAGTGCTGGGGTGGCATGCCAACATGTTCCAGGTGCTAGGGTGTGCCAATGCTTGCTAAGGAGTGTTAGGGAGTGTCAGGTAAACACAAGGAAGCACTAGACAAAAATACATGGAAATGAACTAATAAGAGTGTGTGATAGGGAGTGTCATTGAGTTCTAGGTGTGTTAAGGAGGGAGTGAAAAGGTTATATTCTAGGCAGTGCCAAGGTATGTTAAACTACCAAGGCATGTCAATAAGTGATAGGGTGTGTTAGGAAATGTAAAATCATTTCAAGGAATGTGGGGGATGCTAACACGTTCCATATAGTGTCAAGTTATTTAATACATGTGACGTGTTATGGCATGTCAAGATGTAAACTACATTTCTTAGTTTTTTTACGACCACAATTGCATGTGATGAGCCTTGTCTTGGTAACTTTTTAACTGGGATGAGTTGAGATTGGACATGAGTATTCTAAGATGAGTTACATGTAGTTCTTAGGTGAAAAAGGCATATGTTGAATTTCCATGACACGTGAGAATCTGGGTTTGGTCTTAGAATATTTGATGCAAACACACTCAAGTGTGATCATACATCTACTTTGCACAACAAAATCTACACAAATCAAGGAATCAACTAGTGCACATGACAATTTTCAACTTTTGCAAACTGTTCTTCATTAAATTACAAAATATAATAGAATAGGCTAGAGCTCTTGTACCAGGGATCATGGCCCTTTACAATCACAATGATATAAGGAATACAACTAGGGCTTGGTGTTAGTCCTTTGACGACCAATCTACATTGGTCAGGACAATGGTTAACCCACTTTTTTATGGTGGCCACACATGGACCTTTCAATCCACATTTCTTGAACACATATCAAAGGTCCTCTTGCCTACCCTTATGAAACTCCTAAATCTTCCTCTATCAATGAACTCAAATCCTTTAGGTTACTGAACTCGTCTCAAAAAATTTACCCTCTATCTACCTCATTTTTACTTTAAGGTATGCAACACTGAGGTTTGTCAATCAATTGTTCACAACTTGTAATATTCCCAAATTTTCACATGATATTTGGAATATTAGAGTTCTTAATAAACCTACTTAATTAAGTAAATAAAAGGGTGGAGGGACCCATAATCCTCAAATATGAATAAAATCCACTTTTGATGTGTGTATGTGGATATTTCAGATCTAGATCTACATAATGGAGTAGTAGAACAACCACTTAATGTGAAAGGAGTGGATATCATGTCTCATTAATGAGATAGATCATGGAGGTTGACACAGTCAAATAAGATCATGGAAAGAATCAAATGTAAGATCATTAAGCATTCATGATGAGATGATGGAGAGTGGTGGATTTAATGCACACATGATGGAGAGGGTGATCATTGCATTCAAACATGATGGAGATCATGAAATGACAGTGAAGTCAACATGGAGACCTATGTCCACATTTATAGCACAGTTATAAGGTGGGCCAAAGAATGAGAAGGATAATAAGTTATATAATGAAGATGAAGGCAACATAGAGGGCATGTTGAAGATTATTATTGATGTATGGTATGTTTATATCTTGAATTTTCATGTGACATTCCATGCTTTCTTTGGCTATTTAGCTAATATTGCAAGTGTTGTTTAGCACTGGGTGTTCCTGGTTGGGAATCCCACCTCTTTCATTGAGTAGCTCTTGAAAGAGTATTGTACTTCATTCATCATCAGTCATTGGTGCCATATTGTTCCTACTTTATGCAGAACAACCATATTTAGAAATTTCATATTTCTGAAGGTCAGTTTGAGAGGAGGAGGTTGTCCTTCAATATTTCAGTTGAGGAGCCACTGAAGGATTCATCCTATCACCTTGAGCTTCAAAATCAGCCTTCCAATACTTAAGATCTATATCATGCATTATGCCACCTATCATTTATCTCCTAGCAGTAGAAATCCCTTCAGGAATTGCGCAGTCCAGTCTTGTAGATCGAAGGGAGAAGGAAAGTTGCTAGCATTTCACATAGTAATCGAGTGGAGGACCATTCCTTCACATTGTATACATTATTTCCATTACTTCTGAGCTATATTGCATATCTTAGGAGTAGGCTAGAGATCCTCCTTCCTTTACAATGCAGTTTTCATGAGTAGTTGTGCAGCAGCTACTGCAACCTTGTTTGGAGGATTGAGGAGCTAGATCTTGAGCTTCTAGCTTGTGGATCTAGAGAAGGTATAAACCATTCAAGCTTATATCTGATCTTATAACATATTTCCGCCATATATTTGTCAGATCTAGCTTCAAATCTACATAACCTAGTAGTCAAAGGATCAAACTAGGAGGGTGATTTTCCAAAGTTGTAGATCTGGAAAATCCTTTCAGGGTTATCTTGGGTATCCATCATAGAGCCCATATCTTGAATCTTGGCATCATCAAATCTCCATATTTTCGGAGATATACATTTTCCTTTTCAACCTGTAGTCATATTTTCATATACTACTGAAGGGACAGTGCATTATTTGCTTCCAGCAGCTCTCCAGTTACGCAGTGCCTATTGTGGCATGTTTTCACGGTGATTCTAGACCATCTCTTTGGCTAGATCCACTCATCTTGTATACATTGTGTAACTAAACCTTAACACATATAATAAAATGGCTCAACTATTATGTCTATATCTGTGTTGATCATAAACTTACATGTACATTTTTTGTGTTACAAATATTGTGTTTGTGTATCAATGCATTATTCCATTTTGGGATATTATAGTGGTATCAGAGCATGATCTTTGGCTCAGCTTGTGGAAATTTTGACAACATAAGAAAATAAAATAGTAGAGATCTACTATGGAGGGATTAAGTTTTGCCTCATATTCCATTAGATCTATGAAGGATCTCTCTAAGGAGATCAATGATACAAGACGAGAAATGCAAGGAGAAACCTCAAAAAGGTTTCAATATGAAGAAGGTCCCAACACTTCTTTTTAACAAAAAAGAAGACCGGAGAAGAAAAGATCTTCACATTATTCCACTAGATCCACTTTCTTTGAAAAAGACGACTGGTCTGAATACGATGAAGGCTTGGGGCATTAGACCCTAAGTGAATATCTGTCTGAATACAAGACAAAACCTAGAGAATTGAAGGAGAATCTCTCTCTCCAACAGTTTCTACAACTCAAAGAAGAGAGGATATCCAACAGCAATAGAAGAAAAAGGCATAGATTCTTCTTGCCTACATTTGATAGATCTTCCACAAGCACCTTGAGGGCTTGGAGGGAAGAATTATTTACATTTGTTCTAAAATATCCTATATCAGAAAGAGAGGTTGTGGAGTTTGCAGCGCTGCACCTAGAGGGTGAAGCAATAAATTGGTGGTTCAGTCATGCATCCCACATGGAAGTGTCTACTTATGTAGATTTTATGCAAAGAATGAAGAAGAAATATGGTAGGAAGAAACCAAAAAAATATCGCATATTGATATCTCCCATCATCAAGGAGATAGTGCATGAAGATTCAAGAGAATATGTTCTCATTATCACTCAAGAGGAGGAGCCTATACCACCACCAGCTACAGATGTTCTTACATCAAGAGGAGGACCACTTGCATCTTTGCAAGATGTTCTTGAGTTCTTGAATTTTGGAGCCCCGTTCATTATTGATGAGATGCATGAGGAGGAGATAGATACCAACGTTGGTATAGTTGTAGAGATGGAGCCATCATCACTACCAGCAATTACAGACACTATTGCACCAGTTGAAGGAAATCTTGTGATATTACAAGATGTGTCTGAGAATCAGTTGATCCAAGGTATGCAACCACTTACATCAGATATTGTTTCAGTACCTCTTATTGAAACTTATGGGGACATGCCATTAGGGCTATTACATCACCAAGGGTTAGAACATTATGCTGAGTTGGAGCAGCATTATATCACTGCACAGAGGACCCTTGATCTAATCAAGGAAGAGATGAAGAACCATCCTAGTTTATCATTGATGGGTTACATTCAACCCTTTGAGTTGAAATGTGGAGTTTGAGAAAATGGGATGAGTATGATCCTATGTACAATGGATGGCTATGAGTTCAACATTGTGCCTTACTTTGAGACAACACATGTATCACCTTGCATATTTACAACATTGTCCATGAGTAGCAGAGAAAAGAAGAGGACCCATTCCTCATCGAAGCAATCATATGGAAGCTTCATTCATGAAGCAATGGAGGAAAAGATGATAGATGGTAGACATCTGGAGATGAGAAATATCTTCTCCTTTATAGATGACACTTTCTCAATGAGCATCTCACAGCTCAGAGAGAGACTTCTACCTGCAACAAATCGAAAAAAAATTTGGTTTTGGAGGGTCATTGATGAGAAGAGAATCTCATGTAGATATCTAATTGGAGGTGCACTTCAACGTATTATGGAGTGCAAAGTTCTTCAACAGCTTGAGGAGGTTGGTGTCCTACAATGGGAGGATGCCAATTATTTGCAGAATGAAATCCATCATCCACATCGGGATGAATGGTTGATAGTATGGAGCAAGGGGTTCCCAAAACACTTACAGATCTATGGTACAGGACAATAAGAAGCATGGCTATGCTGGTTGCTCTTGGGTGAGTATGGCTACCACTCAATGAGTCATAATTTTATGATTCATGCATTACACATCACTAGAAGAATGAAAAAGAAAAATGCATGGTTACTTTGGTTTTTGATGAGAGATTTTGGACATCACATGTTATATCTTATGTCCTTGTATTTACTCTTGTTTGGGATATGTCTCATGTCTTTACATGCATTTTTGTTTGAGATGTATCTCATGTTCATGTATGTACTTTGGTTTGGGAGAAAGAATAACTCTCACATGATGTGGCATAAGGGAGCTTGTTTGTATTATGTTTATGACACATATCACATGTCCATTACTATATTGTTCCTCCATGACTTGCATCATGATAATGCAAGGAGCCTAGCAAGAATCCTTGTTTCTATGGTTACTATTGGGAGAGTATGGGCTGAATTCTTCCCATACATTGCATGACATTGTTGGAGGATGGAAACAGGAGGCCTTACATTTTTGGCTTCTATTGAGGGATTGTGGTCATTGTAAATGGTATGATGATGATGTGATGGGGTAGAAATATGCCTTATTAAGGTGGCTTCTATTAAGAGAATATGGCCACTACATTTGGTACAATGATGATGTGGTATGGCAGCAAGAGGCATTGATGAGGTCGCTTCTTTTGAGAGAGTATGGCTCTCATATTCTCATTGATGTTGATTTGGCATGGCAACAAGAAGCATTGTTGTAGTGGCTTCGTTTGAGAGAGTATGGCTCTCTTACTTATTTTAATGATGATCTAGCATGGCAGCAGAAGGCTTTGTTGCATTGGTTGTTATTAGGAGAATATGGTTTGACATTGTTCATGTTTTCCCATATGTCTCTACTTCTTGTTGTTCACTATGTTGATGTGATGTTTGATTCCTACATGGACAATAGGGCTAATAATGAGAGCATTGATAGATGAAATCTACTCTATGTATCATGGGTTGGAGAGATAATTCATGATTTGGGACTTTCCACTATGGTAATGAACCACTTCATCTTATGTATCTCATGTATAGAGGAGAAATTTGGTCATCATATGGTTTCCACTTGGAGATTCATTGATAAGGGAGGGTATCTAACTTTTCAGTTGGAGGCCATTCTAGAAATTCTAGAGAGGCGGCTTTGGAGCTAGACATGCATAACACATTGTGACAGATGGGAAGGCATTCCACATGAGGATGCCATTTGGAGGGAGGATGTTTTTTGTAGCATCCACTTTTTCAGTTGCTTGGGTCAAGCAACATTTTGCCAAGGAGGAGTGCAATATTCCCAAATTTTCACATGACATTTGGAATATTAGAGTTCTTAATAAAACTACTTAATTAAGTAAATAAAAGGGTGGATGGACCCATAAAACCTCAAAGATGAATAAACTCCACTTTTGATGTGTGTATGTGGATATTTCAGATCTAGATCTACATAATGGAGTAGTAGAGAAACCACTTAGTGTGAAAGGAGTGGAGATCATGTCTCATTAATGAGATAGATCATGGAGGTTGGCACAGTCAACTAAGATCATGGAAAGAATCAAATGTAAGATCATTAAGAATTCATGATGAGATGATGGAGGAGTGGTGCATTTAATGGACACATGATGGATAGGGTGATCATGGCATTCACACATGATGGATATCATGAAATGACATTGTAGTCAACATGGAGACCTATGTCCACATGTACATCGTAGTTATGGGGTGGGCCAAGGCATGAGAAGGCTCATAAACTATTTAATGAAGATGAAGGCAACATAAAGGGCATGTTGAATATTATTATCGATGTATGATATTCTTAGATCTGGAATTTTCTTGTGACATTACTTGCTTTCTTTGGTTGTTTAGCTAAGATTGCAAGTGTTCTTTAGCACTGGGGTTCCTGGTCGGGAATCCCACCTCTTTCATTGAGTAGCTCTTGAAATAGTATTGTACTTCATTCATCATCAGGAATTGGTGCCATATTTTCCCTACTTTTTGTAGAACAACCATATTCATAAATTGCATATTTATGAAGCTCAGTTTGAGAGGAAGAGGTTGTCCTTCAATATTTCAATTAAGGAACCAGTGAAGGATTCATCCTATTACCTTGAGATTCAAGATCAGCCTTCCAGTGCTTCAAATCTATATCAAGCATCAGGCCATCTATTATTCATCTCCCATCAACATTAATCCCTTCAGGAATTACGCAATCCAATATTATAGATCAAAGGGAGAAGGGAAGTTGCTAGCATTTCAACTAGTAATCCATTGGAGGACCATTCCTTCACATTGTATACATTATTTCCATCATTTTTGAGCTATATTGCATATATTAGCAGAAATATATAGAATCTCCTTCCTTTACAGCGCAATTTTCATGATCAGTTGTGTAGCAACAACTACAACCTTGTTTGGAGGATTGAGGAGCTAGATCTTGAGCTTCTAGCTTGTGGATATAGAGAAGGGATCAACCCTTCAAGCTTAGATTTCATCTTATAACATATTTCAGCCATATATTTGTTAGATCTATCTTTAGACCTACATAACCTAGCAGTCAAAGGATCAAAATCTAGGAGGGTGATTTTCCAAAGTTGTAGATCTCGAAAATCTTTTCTGGGTTATCTTGGGTATCCATCATAGAGCCTAGATATCGAATCTTGGCATCATTAGATATCCAGATTTTTGTAGATCTGCATTTTCCTTTTCAGCCTCCAGTCATATTTCATATTCTGCTGAAAGGAAAACACAGTATTTGCTTCCAGTAGCTCTCCAGTTACATAGTGCCTATTGTGGCATGTTTTTAGGGTGATTCTAGGCCATCTCTTTGGCTAGATCCACTCATATTGTGTACATTGTGTAACTAAATCTTCTCCTATATAATAAAATGGCTCAGTTATTCTGTCTATATCTCTGTTGATCATAAAATTACATGTACATTTTCTGTGTTACAAATATTGTGTTTGTGTATCAATACATTATTCCATTTTGGGATATTACACAACTCCATTGTGAACAACTCTTTGGTCTGCCCACTTTTGTCATACTACTTCTCCAAGATGACAATTCTAGGGCTATGGAGGTTTCCCTTCTTCTAAATGACTCAAAGCTCTACAATATAGTGAACTAGGGCTAGTTGTATAGCACACTTGACTACTAATTTAGTCCTTCAAAGTCTGGACATCCTTAGGCCCAATAAACCTACCGTTCTACTAGTATTGTTTTCCTTCAAAAGTATAGGACTTAGAGATCTTCTTTAAAATTCACCTAACAACCATAGTCAATTATTTTACTGATCTAGTGCCGAAAACACTACCTCATATAGGGGTCTTCAAATCTACCACCTAATAATGATTTGAGTCCTCTCAAAATCACTATTCTTGTGTACAAATTTATTTTTTGTCAAATCTATGAAAAAATATGAACTACTCCTCTTATCATCCTTCTAAAAATTTCTAGATGAATGAGAAAGCATCACAAATCATTCACGAATAGTCCATTGACTAAATATTTATAGGTTTCTTCAGATATCTGTCCAAAAATATATGGACATATCACCAAAATCAACTCCTCTTCATGTTAATCCATTCCTCATATGGCACATTTCTTCTACTGCATCTTTGCCTCAACTTCCACCTTCCTTTGGATTTTCTATCTCCGAACATACTTATTCAAACCATCTTTCAAATCTATCATATATATTGCAGAGTTAAACCTCTCTCTAAAGGTCATGACCCCTATTCTTCTATGTAGATTTGTCACAGTCTTAAGGGCACACCTTATGGAATGAACATGCTACAAAACCTCCCTAAATAGGGAATTACACTTCTATTCTAATTTATTTAGAAGAAAACCTATCCAACCATAGCAAAAACAACAACTCTTTCCTCCATAAGAGACTCGGCCTAGCTCATATGGATCCATAGATTCTTGGCATTTATTTGACTGAATCTTGACCTGAACTTTAGATCTCTATGACCCTCAAACTACGATTACCTCAATCAATATTACACCTGTGAATACTTTTTTTCTGGCCCTAAATTATAGTGCAAACCCTCCTCCATTTGTGTTGGTCTTTATCACAGACCTTGAAACCTACTAACCACCACATGGTAGGGTCTCAACCCTCTCTACTATTTCAAAATTTGATGTGACCTTCACACATAAGCACCACTATAATCACATGCCCAAACTCCCATGAGCCACCTCTCCTGAGCTTGATCTGCCATAAGAGAACCAACAATATGACATCCTACTTCCTATCTCTAACCCATTAATGTATGTGACATTCTTTTGAACCCTCACATGATGATCTTACTCATGGTGGATGATCATGGCCTCCCTTTAGCAACCCTTACTCAACCCTCTAACTCGACCTAATTTAGGAATAAATCTCTCCTCGCATCCTTGATCAAATGATCTCCTTATAACTTGATTTTCTTGCCTTCATAATAAGGTCTCCTTAAATATATTTTCCTAGCTATGCCTCTTAATAATGCTTTAGAACATACGCACTTTATCCACTTAGACCTTAGGAAATATTATTTTTTAATTTTAATTTTTTTTTATATTTTAAATCCCATCTACCTCCCAAGGTACACAATTCAACAACATAGTCTAGTTGTAGTAATCGTAACTTAGTGATGCGAGGACTTGATTGGGTTCCCAAGTTCAAAATTAAGTAAGGGTAGTTGTGAGAGCATGATATATATGGAGGGTTAGAACATGCCAAGGAATGAGAAGGTGTGCTAACACATGTTGGAAAATGTCAATGCATGTTGAGGAGGGTTAAGGAGTGTCGAGGCATCACAAGGGACAACAAGGTCAAAATGCATGGAATTTAACAAATAAGAGTGTATGCCAGGGAGTGTTAGAGAATTCAAGTGTGCCAAGGATGAAGTTTTTTATAATAATTTCATAATAGTATTTGCAAGAGGTAAGACTATGATTGCGATAAGGGTCTTGAAAAAGCAGATTTACACAAAGGAAAACTTTGTGTTGGGTAGAAAACTATTTTTCCTTTATCTATTAATTTTATATAGCATGTGGCACAATTTCGCTGAATTCTCATGTTTTAAACTATTTTAGAAAATTGCATATTGTACAGTTTTGTGTATAAGTTTTGGGGCACTTGGCTTGTGCTCACTTATATCTTTTGTGTCTTGTGTATCTTGTGGTTCTTGAAAACTCTCAGTTAATTCTCTATTGTTTATATGAACTGGGAATACATGTCAAATACAGCCTATGTAAGTTATGTTTCTTAGTTCCTTTATGGCCATGGCTATATGTGATCTGTTTCTTGGTAATTTATTAACTGGGACAAGTTCAGCTTAGACATGAGTGACCTAAGACGAGGTATAGGCAGTTCTTAGGTGAACAAGGCACAATCTACTTGTAGTAGGTGCAATTGGTCAAGTTGTTACGGCTGAAGAAGACCAATGTCACATGAACTGTAGTAGCTAAGGATTTAATTGGCTTCCCAAGTCATGAAAAAATGTAAGGCTAGTTGTGAGGGCATGAGTGCCAAGGCATGCTAGGGAATGGTAACATGTGCGAGATAGTTCAAAGGCATGTCAAATATGCTAATATGTTTCAAGTGTTAAGGAATGCCAAGATGTTCCAGGGTGTGACAATGCATGTCACGGACTATGAAGGAAAAAGAAAGGAGAAACAAGTTAAACTACAAGGAAATAAACACACCATAGGGTTAATAATTCATAAATTTACATTTCCCAGGAGGGGCATGCTATTCACACCATCAATAGGTGGAAATAAGTGGCTAGTGCTAAGTGTTAGTGCATTCTAAGTGCCAAATAATCCTTTGTTACTTCTCATCTACTTTCCAATAATTTATCTCAAATAACTTTAAATTAAACAATGCCAAATCATACTGACGCATCTTGATGAAATCTAGACATGCTAATACTTTCCAAGTGCAAACGCGTGCCAAGTGCCAATGTATGTTAGGAAGTGATGCATGTGTTATGAAGTGGAAGGGAATGTCAAAGAGTGCTAAGGTGTGACAGAGTGTGCTAATGCATACTGAGGAGTGTTAGGGAATACTAGGTCAAAATGCATGGAAGTGAATGACTATGAGATTGTGCCAGGGAGTTTCAATGACTGCTAGCTAGCATGCCAAGGAGCGTGTGACAAGGTATGTTAAGAACTATTAAGGCATGCTATGGAATATTAGAGCATGTCAAGATGTGCCAGAGTTTTCTAGGGAGTTCTAGTGTGCGTTAACATGTGCAAAATAGTTCCAAGACATGCAATATGCTAAGTCATGCTAGGATGTGTAGGATGCTAGGGTATGTCAATATTTTCCAAGGAGTATCAAGGCAACAAAAAGAGCAACCAAGATAAACTACAATTAAATGAACACATAAGAGGTTTAGTAAGTCATGACTTTATCTTTTTCAAAAGAGACATGCTAGGCACACTCATAATAGGTTCAAACACATGCCAAGTTCCAATGTGTGCCAAGTGATCATGTATGTTAATGCATGCCAAAGTGTTCCAGGGAATGCCAGGGACTACAAGGAATGCCAGCACATACTAGGAGAGTGTTATGCTATTCCAGGGCCTCCCAACATGTTCTTGGTTGTCCTATTCATGGCAAGATGTTCTAGGTACAAAGATGTTCTAAGATATGTGGGGTGCCAAGGAATATTAGTGTGCTCCAAATCATGTTAAGATGTGCCAACTATGTGGAGGAGTGCTAGATATATCTCATTAATGGAATTTACAAAGCTCGATTATGTATTAAATAATATAATTTCTACACACACTAGTGGAACTTTATCTAAATGGAATTTGTTAGATAATAAACCTAATAGAGATTAATTATGTATTGCCTCATAGGAAAACTATATTCTCATTACTTGAGGGAAATTATACACACTAATTACTTCTTAGCAAATTGACTCACTCTAACCACTATATGGCCTTGGACACATAATGAAAAATACTCTACAACATTGGTTTTAAATTATTATTTTTTGACAAAAAATGTAGTAATATGCACATATCGTAATAAAAAATTAATTGGAATGATCAATGATGACGAAAATTTTTCGACCGTTAGCAAAAGTAACCAAAAAGAGCATTGGTGAGGGTCAGTAAAAGATTGTCACTAGAAGTGTAACCAAAGAGAGAATTAGTGACAGGAAATTAACAACCCTCACCAAAAATTTCATTGAAAATGGCTTTGGTGACAAACCTTAAAGGACCGTCACTATATTCACTTACAACAACGTTTTTTTAAGGACCGTCACCATATGTAATATTGGTGACAAACCTTAAAGGTTTGTCATAGGCATGGCCCTCACCAATGTCCTTTTATATTATAGTGAATATTGACCATAATCTCAAGATTTGATTTAAGTAAGGATAAAAAAATTGGTTTTGTAGGAAAATTTGAAATATTTCTCACTCTTTTTCTCTACAAAACATTACATGGTTTGTTTTTATTTTCTCTTAAACATGCCATAGTGTTGAACCCTTGAGATCTTATACTACTTGTCACATCCCCCTATTACTTCACAAAGAAAAAGTTACTTGTGAAACTATTGCATGATACCATGTTCTAGTTATGTAGTTACCCTCTATGCTTTTGAATTTATATTTTTTATGGTTCATTTACTATACATATTTTTACATATAAGATTGGATATTCCTTACCTTTATTGCAATCCTTATTTTAATACATTATATTTATTATTCACTCTTGAGTGTTTTTCATGGGTGCACTCATACAAATTCAATTGGTGTGATTCATTTTCAGGCTACACAACCTGTCACTTGTTCATACTATGCTTAAATAGCATCATTCGAACCCTCCATAACTTAACCATGGTAATAAATTCCAAAAACGAGAGGTGTGGTAGTAATATGAGTAGCCATTCATCCACATTGTGAAGCATTAGGGCTAATTTTAGGTCATCGATATGGATGGAAGGCATTACGAGGGTAACTACCCCTTACGGAGCTTGAAACCCTAAGCTTATTTGCACAGGCATAGTCTGGAGCAATTTTCGAAAACTAAAAACCCTTTCCAATTTATCTCGTACTTTCTTGGCTCCAAAAACACTTAATTACTCTTTTGATTCCTTTGTGAGTAAATTATTGTCATAACCACAATTATTGCAGCATTGATAGTATTTCTAAACCATAGATGGATGAGGTGGTTCCTAAATAAGGAGGAATGGGTTCCAACATTCTGCCCCTTTCTTGAAGGTGAGCCTCAGACTTGGGCTTATGATATACTTAGTTATTTTTCCCTGTGTTTCAGTATTCTTTTACATATATTGTTATTAACACAATGGAATTCTGGAGTCTCCAATGACCTTGCCCCCTCTCAACAGGTGCTCATGGTTAGTCTAATACTAATCTTGATTTTTATTTTGATTGGTATGTATCTTTGTTGATTTTTTGTCTCTCTATCATAGGTATGTGAAGATGGAGTAAGAATTTGCAAAAAAGGGTTGCACGTCCTTCTAAAAAACTAGGTTCTTACCCAACGTTTAAATATTTATTTCTGATTTTTCCTTTTGGCCATCACCTCCAAGGTTTTCCCTCTTTCCTGCACGATTTTAGTGGAACCCAGTTATGCTTTACCCCAGGCCCAACGGTCGTTAGAATTCTAAGCAGCTAAAATTGTTGTTTCTCGAAACAATTTTTACTAGTATAAAATATGGTCTAAAATTATGATTTGGATTTATGTGGAGTTGTCAGCTTCCTGAGCACGCGACCTATAATTTTTTGACTAATTTCTAGTTGAATAATTCATACAGAATATCACAATCTATTTTCCATAAGGGTCCCTAGTGTGGCGATACTTGAATCTTTTTGGCTTTGGTTATGACCAGCTCTTGGCGTACATTCTCGGTGTTATTAACAATCATGTATTACAGTATTTCTTAATGAAATTAACATTGTATTTGTGTATATGTAGTTGAATTTATATTAGCATGATAACCCTAAGCCTAGTGTTTGTTTTCCCTTCTTTTATTTTCAGCGCCTCTATATTTTATTAAGAAAAAAACTCGTTTCCTATGAAATTACTGAATTACACTATTTTTGGGAATGGAATGTTGACTAAATGTGTAATCTACTATAATGCAATGGTATTTCTAGTTCCTTTGAAAAAAAATTAGTGGTTTTTATATTCTGATTTGTATGTTGCAATATTCACTTGAATGTTGAAACGAATTTTACAATGGAAGCATACCAATTTCTTTTCCACTTTCCTTAATCTATGTCTAAACAACTTGTTCTAATTATTTTAATACTTACTCTACTTTATATCAAATTTTTATTGATTCTTTCTAAATTATTGCAATGTTTTCTCAAAATACAGTTAAGGACTCTCATAAATTATCTCATTGTCATAATACTTGCCTCAGGGCCGAGTCTGACCCTCGTTGCTAGCCATAGCTATCTAGCCAAGGGAATAATCTGGCCCTCTTTATCAAGGCACCACCACAAAATAATAACCTCATACCCATAACCATTTTTCTAATTATTCATTCCTTTCCCTAATGCAAAATTCAAACAATTAATTTCATTTAGTCTACTGTCGACGCAACATTTCAATTAATTTCTGGATCATACCCAAAATTATTCACAAAAGGTATAAACTATATTTGTAAAATTATTCACTAAACTTCACATAACACTTATTTGTTTCATATTGTTTAGTTTGCCATAGGAAATCATCTAAGAAGGGAGTTTTCTCCTTCTATCCAACGAGAAAGGTAACACCACCTATGCTCCCCTGAGCCACTTCAATTTCAGGTCAATTTTTCCTCTGGACAGAATCCAAATTAGGTCTAACTAGGGCTTGGTTTCCCTATAACTCACACAGACTTACCAGTCTACTCATGAATCTCCATCGGTCTTTCACAGGCACAATAATATCATGAATAGCAGCATCGCGTCCACTCTCCACCATATTGTCATGTCTGAGAGTAACTCCCTCCTCTATATTTTGATGAAGTATTAAATCCAACAGAAGATAGGAATGCCGAAGGACAACAGCCCATAATTTTTTTTTAACGTGCACACAACCCTGGAATTTACATTTTGGTTTTAATAAACCTTGCAAATTTAATTTTTGATGAAGGCCATAGCGTGTATGGTATGGAGAAGTTGTGGACTGAATCACGCTATTGTTGCATTTAAACACTGTCCATGCCACACATTCAAACTTGCAACCACCACCATTAAAACCTCAACAAACAGTTTTGTTTTTGCACCAATTATGTTTTGAAATTACCCACGTCGAGTTTACGGAGGGCCCACATGCGAGCAAAACACTGACAGCTAATCAGAGCTTATCGTGCAGTTTTGGCGCTCACATCACAGAGCAGTTTTGGTACGCTATAAATTTTTAAAAAGGAGCTTAGTTTTCGGTTTGAAGTACAAGTGTCCCACCAACAACCAATCAAAGAGCGATCGCGCAGGTTTGGGCCCTGAAGTCATCACGGGGATTTTTTATGCGATAATTTCTTTCATTGGAGTTTAATCTACATTTTGAAATCCACGAAGGTTGATGACATAGGTTAAGAGTTTAATATTTTTTGTTTTGTTTTATGCCGCAATATATTTATTGAAAAATCATTGACTTTAATACATATGTATGAGTTGTACATATATATTATAAATATTTTCAATATTTATAATATATATAAGTATTGTCTTATTTTTGTTAAAAAGTATGGTTATGTCATATGAAAAAAATGGTACGTAGGCATAAAAAAAGGAAGCTGTTATATGTTTTTTTAAATATAGATAGAGATTTTTTGTGTGAGCCAGTGGGCTATCAAGAAATTGAAAAGGATTGTGTTATATTCTTGTAATTTCCAGAAGGAAAAAACAAAGTTCCTTATTTTTGTTGTGTATTTTTTTTTAAAGTGACATAGTGTTGAAAAACAAAGCAAGGGACTCTGTATGAAAAATAGAGAGCATTGTGTGTGTGCATTCTAAAAAGGACAGAGAAAATATTTAAACACTGTGTGTGTGCAGCAGTTGAATTATTTTTTTTTTGTAAATGCCAGAACAGCAGTTCTGTGGCATCTTTGTAATAGTTTTTTTTTTAATGAAATAGAAGTGTTGCTTTTTGTACCATCTTCATCCAGCAAATTTTAATTGAATCTTTGTGTTGAAGTTGGGGAATTTTTATTCCTCTATTGTTTGGAATACATTAGAAATTCCAACATGGTATCAAAGCTAGTCCAGGCTCTTTGAAGGATTGTCAAAGAAGCTGAAGGAAGGAGTTTGTTGAAGCATTTCTCCAGTATTGTAAAGGCTCAGCAAAAGTCCAAGTATTTGCAAAAAAAAAGTTTTGTTTTGTTGTGAAAGAGTGCAGTCCAGAGAATTCTTTTTCAAGATAGATTTTGTCTCTTAGGTAGAGAGACAACTTGTTTAAGAAACATATTCAATTTTTTTGGCATAGTTCAGTGAAGCTAGCCATGGTAGGAGCTAGCACTAGCACGAGTATAGGAAATACTCAACTCCCACAGTTTAATGGGAAGAACTATGACTATTGGGAAATCACTAGGAGAGCCCTGTTTTCCTCTCAATATTAATGGGAGCTAGTTGAAGATGGTTTTGAAGAACCAGCAGATGAACAAGCCTTTAATGCCTTGACACAGGAAAAGAAAGATTTGTTGAAGAGAAATAGGAAGAAGGACTCAAAAGCTCTCTTCTATCTCTATCAAGTAGTGCATGAAAGTATGTTTGTAAGGATAGTAGTAGCTAAGAGGTCCAAGGATGCATGGGATACCCTCCAGACTGCCTATCAAGGTATGGAGAAGGTGAATATAGCAAAGCTACAATTGTTAAGGAGAGACTTTGAAACTCTCTATATGAAAGAGTCTGATAACATAGACTCATTCTTCACACATGTGATTGGGTTGGTTACCCAGATAAGGTCTCATGGAGAGACACTTCAAGAAAGAAGGATAGTGGAGAAAGTGTTGAGGAGCTTACCCTCAAGGTTTGATGTGATAGTCAGAACCATTGAAGAGACAAAATATCTCTCAAAGTTTACTATTCATGAACTTCATGCATCATTGGTGACACATGAAAAAGGACTGGGTAGAACACCAAACTCATCTTTGGAGCATGCCTTCAAGACCCAAATGTCTTTTGGAAGAGGAAGAGGTCAAGGAAGAGGAAAATATAGAGGAAAAGGAAGAGGCATAAGCCAAAACATAGGAAGAAAAAGCCCTACAAATACTAATGGAAGGGGCTACAATAAAAATCAGAACCAAGGCTAAGGCAGTAGCCAGCAAGGTGGACAACATCAAGCACATGGAAAAAGGTATGATAAATCCCAAGTCCAATTTCATTACTGTAAGAAGTATGGGCACTATGCCAATGAATGTAGGAACAAACAGAGTGACATAGGTAATAGACCCAGTGTTAATTTTACAAAAGAAAATATCAGCCAATAGAAATTGTTTTTAGCATGTAATATGGCTCTGGAAAAGAATGAAGATATATGGTTTCTAGATTCAAGATGGAGCAACCATATGACTGGAAACATTTCCATGTTTTCCATGTTAAATGAAAATGTAAAGTCTGAAGTAACATTGGGGACAGACAGTAAGGTCTCTGTCATGGGAAAAGGCAGAGTGAATGTTTTTACAAAGAAAGGAGAAATAAGATCCATATTAGATGTACAGTACGTGCCTGGTATGAAGTGTAACCTCTTGAGCATTGGACAACTCATTCAAAAGGGGTACAATGTTTTCCTTGAAGATGATGTATACACCATCATGGATAAACCACCAAGCAAGAAATGCATTGCACAACTGAAGATGACAAGGAATAGAATTTTCCCTCTCAAGATAAGAGCATATTTGAAGAAAGGGGATGAAATGGCAGCAATGACACAAGAGACATTCCAAAGAGAAGGGAAATATGAAAACTGGTTATGGCACTTAAGATTTGGACATCTCAACTTTGGAGGTCTGAATTTGTTGCATAGGAAAATAATGGTAAAGGGATTACCATTGATTGAGAAACCAGACATCCTATGTGAAGGTTTCATCTTAGGCAAACAACACAAAGAAAGCTTTCCATCAGGAAAGAGCATAACGGAAAAGGCACCCTTAGAAATTGTCCATTCAGATTTGTGTGGACCAATGAAAACACCATCACTAGCAAGCAGTCACTATATGTTGACTTTTATCGATGATTACACAAGGAAAACTTGGGTTTATTTCTTGAAATATAAAAGTGAAGTGTTTGAGAAATTCTGCCACTTTAAGGCTCTTGTAGAGATACAAAGTGGGAAGCATATAAAAGTTTTAAGAACTTATAGAGGAGGTGAATATATCTCTAAAGAATTTATGTGTTTTTCAAAGAAAATGGCATACACAAGCAATTTATAGCAAGGTATACACCACAGCAAAATGGATTTGCTAAAAGTAAATATGGAACCATCATGGACATGGTAGGAAGTATGTTGAAGGAAAAACATTTTCCAAATGAGTATTGGATTGAAACTATACATTGTGCAGCATACATCTTGAGTAGATTCCCAACCAAAGCTGTTATGAACAGAGTTCCTGAAGAAGCATGGAGTGGCATAAAACAAGGTGTCACCCACATGAGAGTTTTTGGTTGTGTGGCTTATGCACACATTCTAGATCAGATAAGGAATAAGTTGGACAGTAAGGGGGAGAAGTGCATATTTATTCGATACAGTGAAGAATCCAAGGCATACACATTGTATAACCCATCCACCAAGAATTTTGTTATAAGAAGAGATGTACAATTCATTGAGGAAGAATGGGATGGAAGCATTGAGAAAATAGTGAATGTTAAAAGTTGTTTGTCTCATGATGATAATGAGGAAGAGATGGCTGAAATATATCCCTCATTAGCAGCACCACCTACACCAACACAAGGACAGCAAGGGACACCACAATCAAGTATGAGAACACCCTTAAGAAGTGATAACAATGCCTCTCCAAGCACACCACAAGGAGCATATTTGAGTGCTTCTACAAGTACAAGTACACCAAGTGAAAGAGGAACTAGATTCAAAAATTTGAATGAGATTTATGAGCAAGAGGAAACAAATGAAGGTATGAACTCTTTATTTGCATTCTATTGTCATGTAGAGGATCCTATTCATTTTTAAGAAGAAATAAAAGATAAGAAATGGATAGATGTTATGGATGAAGAATTGAATGCCATAGAGATAAATAAAACATGGGAATTGGTTGATCTCTTAAAAGGTAAGGAAGTCATTGGAGTGAAATGGGTTTATAAAACCAAGAGCAATGCTGAAAGTAAGATTGAAAGGCACAAAGATAGAATTGTTGTCAAAGGCTACAAGCAACAACAAGGAAGAGACTATGAAGAAACATTTGCACCGGTTGCAAAAATGGAAATAGTAAGAACAGTGTTGTCCATAACAGCACAACACGTGGAAGGTTTACCAAATGGATGTGAAATCAGCATTCCTAAATGGAGTATTGATGGAAAAGGTTTATGTTGAACAACCTCTAGGCTACGAGAAAGAAGGCCAGAAGCACAAATTTTGCATATTGAATAAAGCTCTATATGGGCTGAAACAAGCACCAAGAGCATGGTATAGTAGGATAGATGCCTATCTACTGGAAAATGGGTTTGAGAAATGTGAAGCAGAACCCACATTATACATCAAGGAGAAAGATGGTAAGATGTTGATTGTTGTTTTATATGTTGATGATGTGAAATTTACTGGTAATGATGCTTACCTCATTGAAAATTTTAAATTAGTCATGAAGGATTAATTTGAGATGACTGATATGGGATTACTGAAATACTTCTTAGGAATAGAAGTAGAGAAAAATGAAAATAAAATTTTATCTCTCAAGATAAATATGTGAATGAGGTTTTGGAAAGATTTAATATGCATGATTGCAAGGCGGAAATTACTCCTACAGTGATGGGATTGAAATTAAGCAGAGAAGACAACAACAAGGATTTTGATCCAAGCTTGTAGAAGAGCATAGTTGGCAACCTCATGTATTTGACTACAACTAGGTCAGATATTATGCATGTTGTGAGTTTAATTTCCAGATTTATGGAAATGCCAAAGGAGTCACATTGGCAAGAAGCAAAAATATTTATGAGGTATGTGAAAGGAACAAAGAGGTATGGAATTTTATACACCACTTCAGAAAATTCTGAATTGATTGGGTATACTAACAGTGATTGGGCTGGAAGTATAGATGACTGGAAAAGCACATCTGGTTATGTTTTTCATATGGGTTCAGGAGCCATTTCATGGGCTTCTAAGAAACAACCAATTGTGGCTTTATCTACAGCAAAGGCAGAGTATGTGGCAGCTACAACAGAAACATGTCAAGTAGTTTAGATGAGGAGAATGTTGAGGATTTTGTGTCATGAACAGGTAAAACGCACAACAATTCATTGTGACAATATCTCAGCTATAACATTGCAAAGAATTCAATGTTTCATAAAAGAATGAAACACATTGATTCCATGTATCACTACATCAGGGAACTAGTGAAAAATGGTGAAATTGTTCTGAAGCATTGCAGAATAGACGAGAAGTTTACAGACATTTTGACGAAACCATTGGAAAAAAAAAGTTTTAATTATTTGAGAAAGTTTTTGGGTATGGAAGAAACCCCAGTAGTTGAATTTAAGGGGGAGTGTTGATGTATTAAATCCAACAACAAACAAGAATGCCAAAGGACAACAGCTCATAAATTTTGTTTAACCTGCAAAAAACCCTCGAATTTACATTCTGGTTTTAATGAACCCTGCAAATTCAATTTTTGATGAAGGCCATAGCCTGTATGGTATGGAGAATTTGTGGACTGAATCACGCCATCGTTGCATTTAAACGTTGTCCATGCCACACATTCAAACCTACAACCACCACCATCAAAACCTCAAAAACAGTTTTTTTTTCGCACCAGATATGTTTTGAAATTTCCCACGTCAAGTTCACAGAGGGCCCACATGCCAACACAACACCGACAACCTATCAGAGTTTATTGCATAGTTTTGGCGCTGACATCACAGAGTAGTTTTGGTACACGATAAATTTTTACAAAGGAGCTTAGTTTTCGGTTTGAAGTCCGGGGGTCCCACCACTGACCAATCACAGAGCGATCGTGCAGGTTTGGGCCCTAACATCATCAGGGGGATTTATTATGCGATAATTTCTTACATTGGAGTTTAATCTGCGTTTTGAAATCCGTGAAGGTTTATGACATAGGTTAAGAGTTTAATGTTTTTTTCTTTGTTTTATGCCGCAATATGTTTATTGAAAAGTCATTTGACTTTAATACATATGTATGAGTTGTAACATATATATTATAAATATTTTTAATATTTATAATATAAATAAGTATTGCCTTATTTTTGTTAAAAAGTATGGTTATGTCATATGAAAAAAAGGGCATGTAGGCATAAAAAAAAGGAAGTTGCTATATTTTTTTTTAATATAGACAGGGAGATTTTGTGTCAGCCAGTGGGCTATAAAGATATTGAAAAGGACTATATTATATTCCCATAATTGCCAAAAGGAAAAAACAGAGTTCCTTCTTTCTTCTATGTATTTTTTTTAAAGTGACAGAGTGTTGAAAAACAAAGCAAGGGACTCTATATGAAAAATAGAAATCACTATGTGTGTGCATTCTAAAAGGGATAGGGAGCATATTTAAACACTGTGTGTGCAGTAGAAGTTTTTCTTTTGTAAATGCCAGAACAACAGTTCTGTGGCATCTTTGTAATAGTTTTTTTTTTAATGAAATAGAAATGTTGCTTTTTGTACCATCTGTGTCCAACAAATTTCAATTGAATCTTTGTGTTGAAGTTGGAGAATTTTTATTCCTCTATTGTTTGGAATACATGAGAAGTTCCAACATATTTATCTCCTCAAAATTATTCTTTCTTTTCCCTCTTGGCTCTCTTTTGCAAAAAGATTTCACTATAATTATGTTTGCTTATTTCCTAGTGCAAAGTGAAATTTGCATAGTGCAGAGTGAAATATGTGAAATATATGAGAAGGAGATGTTTTTAAAGTAAAAATTGAATTACTGATAACTATTATGTAATTATAACCAAAATTTAAATCAAACATAAAAATTATAACCAAAACTTACACCAAACATAATAATGAGTTATGAGGATAGTTTTATAACCGGTTAAAACACTCATCACACGGGTAGAAAGAACATAATAATTATAAACGAAACCTAAATCAAACATAATAATGAATTATGATGATAGTTTTATAACCTATTAAAACATTCATCACAAAGGTTCAAAAGCATAGTGGAGACATAAGAATGTATCAAACTAAAGTTCCATTCTTCATTGTAGTGCTTGTGTCATTTTTCATTGTAGTGTTAATGGATACATCTACTATTAACTCTTTTATAACTAATGTTAGTACGTAAGTTTTATCCACTAAATTAGAGATAACATCATTTTAATTAAAGAAAAATTAGAAATCATCATCCTTACATTACATAATTATATTCAATACAATATTTACTAGTTATTTTTGGCCATTACTTATACTATTTTATATTTTCAAAAATAAATATAATAAATCTTTAAACATTATTACAATTAAATATAAAAAACTAAAAACATGATATACATTTTACTTTAAATTAAAAAACTAATAATATTTAAATTATAACTTTAGATCGGGTGTATGTGCTCGGCATACATCAGAACCTAAAGTGGCCAGTTCATTAGTGAGTCTGTAAATTTATGTTTGTGTGTTATAAAGCTCTAAGACAGAGTCTGTAACTCGGCCAGGAAGCCTCTGGTATCGATCCTTCATTCGTGAAGATCATAAGTCCAGTAAATGCCGATACAGTCCATCTCTGATACAGAGAATCCATTGTAATCTGAATATGAAGCTTTTGAGATAATAAAGAGAGAAGACTTTCATCTGAGTTTCTGTGCTTATATTGTCTGTTAAGATACTTGCACTGCTATAAAAGTTCGCCATAAGTTCGCTGGAGTTCGCGAAGTGCTACGGATCGCTAAGGCCGTTTGAAGGCGTGGAAGCCGTGTGGTAGGCCGCTAGAGTGTGAGGGCACAAGTAGGTTCGTCTGGGTTCACAGTTGGGTTCATAACAAGCAGTGTTTAGAGAAACTTAACAAGGCCAAGTCGGTTGGTTTAATGACCTTAGTAGCTGACCTCTTAACAAGAAATTATGACATGGAATAATTACGTTGTGGCACAGTTCGGGATCTGAATAATATCCAAAAATCCATATTTCACTCTCTTTATCTTCAAAAATGGATTCCTCCATGTCTAAGTACGTATCCTTTGAAACTCGAAAAATAAAAGGCAAACTGAACAAAATCTCAATTGTTCCGTCAAGTACGTGATCGTGTGATCAACCGATGCGATCACTTGTGTACGGGTCCAGGCCCCCAAGCTGAGTGGAAATTTGCTTTCAAATATTAAACCTACGGAAACCTATAATGATTTAGGGAATCTCGCCTTTTCATTGCCACTAGAATAACAATAAAGGAGACTGTGTCTAGTATAGAAGAGAATAGTGAAAGAGTCCAGTTGATTCCCATTTTGAATCCTAAAGAACTTCAAGCCGAAGCAAGGAAGTTGAGAACCCAGTTTTTACATTTAGGTTGCTTGAGAGTTGGCATAAATGCTTTGGTTCATCCAGGAGTCGATGCATATGTGTTAGCCACAGTCCGTGACTTAACACATAATAAGTACACTGATTCATTGATTGGAGGGATAGTGGCTCCACTATCAAACGGGCCAGTCTGGTTTGACTGTTACCCAAATTTCTCAGTGTCTGTGTTTGATGAAACATTGGCCGATATTCTTCAGCTTCAAATCCAAACCATGGGATTTGACATGAGAAGAAAAAGAAGGAATATCGCTATTCAATTTCGTGGCTGTTTTCGCCATACTTCCACAATGTTTCCTGCAGTACTCCATGCACCCAGCAGTGAGTCAAAAACCAGTGTGGTTGTCTTAACAGATCCAAAAAACCAGAAGATAGAACATGAAGCCATTAAGTGGGAGGATTTGCAGTTTCCCCAACACTGGACAATTCCAAACCCTCGACCACTGTCTGTCCAAAAAATCACCAGTGCCAACATCACCGAAGATCATTCTTCTGCCACTATGTCGTTTCCCAGAAGATCCACTATAGATCGCAGAAGAATAGAAGCCGAATGTAAAAATTCGTCACGTTTTGTTTCACCCGATTGTACAGATACGGGGTGTAGTTCTATTGTTTCAAATTGTAGTCATGTTTCTCTTTTTGAGTTTGCACAGATAGTTAATTTCCAGCCAGTTAATGTTGAGTGTCCACAATGTAAGCAGTCTGTCAATCTACAAAGTCTTGCCTATGCTGTTCCCCACAGTAACCATAACCCCAGAACCGGACAAGCTCCTCCCAGTACATCTGTAAATCCCTGTCCGAATCCTAAGTGTTCTGATATTCCTTTCCCACATGAGGATGATCATCCCCATGTTCTGATGATGCACTTAGTACCTCACCTGGAAGATGAAGATCCGAGGCTTACTCAGATCTTTATGAATGCGAGACTCCCAGGTACACCAAAATATGGGTTGGGTTATGTAGAGCAAGCTAACAAGTTATTTCCAGAATGCAGATTCAAAGATCTGCCCCCAGGAGTGAAGAAACCATCTATCCCTGAGATCCAGAAGTTTTATACATTGATGGATGGATGTTTCAGACACGAGATCCCAGCACAATGGATGAAACAAATGATAAATTGGGATCTATTCACACATCCAGAAGCTGAAGGTTTTGCAGCTGCCTTTCCTAAAGAAGAAAAGTTGAAGATGTCAGCTGAGTGGAAGGATTACATGGAAGAAAATGGTGTGTGGATTTCTTTCTACTCTTGGAAGAAGAAAATGGAGAATGATGTTGTATTGATGGCTGATACTACAACATCTTCCTCTCATTCTTGGACTGCATTGGATGGCAGTAAAATTGAGACTTCTACTACCTACCCTCCTTTCAGAAGTATTGTGATAGGAGAAGGATCTAACTCTGCACATGCTAGCCCTCTGGTCCAGCATGATAATTCTTTAATGGGTAGTGAAGGAAGAGTTCAGAAATTGAGTGAGCAGTTAAACTGGACTAACACTGCAGTCACGGGTCTGGAGAAAAATGTTGCTAAAACTGCCCTGGTCAAAGACCAGATTGATTCTGTCCAAGTCTCAGTCAATGATGAACATAGAGTTTTGAATTCTGTACAGTGTGACTTATAGGTAGTTAGGAGTATTACAGAACATTCTTCTGTTAAGTTTGATGAAATAGAAACTAGTGTCATAGATCAATCTATGGCTACTAGACAGTCTGTATATAAGTTGTCAGAAAAATTTGAGAATTTAAATGTCAAGAAGCCCAGCAAGCCAATTCCAATGTCATTCATTGCTGGCAAAGCAAAAAGTGTTGTGCCACATGAGATCCCTAAACTCGAGTCAGTTCCTCCTGTCTCTCGGTTTCCTCATCTCATGCCCAGAGAAGTTCCGCAGTTGTCTCATGTGACGTTGTCAGAAGCTAAACCTGAGTCTAAGCTAATTGAAGAGCGATCTGAAAAGATCACTATAGAAGAAGTCATAAAAGACTCAGAGTCACAAGACCATGTCTTTCCCATCTATGAGCCATTAGAGCCACAGTTCACCCGACATGCAGCCCCTGACCTATATGGTGCAGGAAAGATTCCTCCTAGGGAAACATTTCATGACGGGAGTCATAAGGAGTGGAACATAGACAATATTTCTGCACATCAGATTCGGCAGATACTGGATCAGATGATCATTGAATACAAGTTAATGTGTGCAGATGGAAAGAGTGAGGTGGAAGCATGCAAAACAATCATGCAGTGTTTCACTGGCACACTTGCAAGGTGGTGGGAACTTGAGTCTTCTCCAGCATTGATTGAGAAAATGGAGAAGGAAGTCTTAAAGGATGAACAGGGTGACATCATGTTTAACCCTGATGGCACACCACAGATTAACATGATTGGTGCTCTCACAGCACTAATCCAAGAACATTTTTGTGGATTGGAATATGTTGCAGCTGATAAGAATGAAATGATATTGATGAATTTAAAGTGCAATAATATCAATAAGTATGAAGACTTCCATAGGGATTGGATGCAAAGAATATTCTCGGTTAAGGATCCCAAGAATATATTGTGGAAGCAGGTCTACCTAGCAGCCTTACCTTCAAAGCTAGTAGACATTTTGGGAATGGAAGATGCTTTCCCCTTACCATTAGAGACTTATGTGTGGGGAGATCTCTATGGTATTGTAACAAAAGTTTTGATTTCATTGTGTACCAGGTCCAAGATGCAGAAGTCCATTGATAAACTCAACAGACTTCCTGGTACAAAATCATTCTGCAGTAAGTATGGCATCACAGTGGATGATCCCCTTGTGCACAGAAGAAAGCACAAGAGACAAGCAAAGAAGGCTTACAAAAGAAGTAATTCGACTTACCGACTGAGCGCTGCAAAGAAAAGAGAAATTCGCAGACCCAAAGAGCATAGAAGGCCTAAAGCCCCTCAAAGGCAGCCCAGATGGAGGCCTAATACCCATTATTACCAGCCCCATGATATCCGGCCTAAAGATGCAAAGTTGGCCAGAATGAAAGAGGTTGAGTGCTGGTTATGTGGTCAGAAGGGACATACATCCAATATGTGTCCTACTGCTTTAGAGTCAAAAAGAGGTCTGGGTAAGAAGTCTAGTAAGTATGCTAAGAACAAACAACCCTCCTCCTCTCAATCCACTATCAAGCAAGATCCCGACGCCTGTGCCTATTGTAAGTCTACCTCACATAGGATTTCTGACTGTCCATCATATCCAGGCCATCACCTCTCTATCATGCAGCATGCCATGCCACCCTCTTCTGATGAATCCTCCTCAGATGACTATTCATCTTCCTCTTCTGATGAACAGGTCAATATGTGTTGTCATTGCTCAAACCCAGAAGCCTGTAAATGTGATTCTTCTTCTGAGTCTGATTCTTATTCTTATTCTTCTGTTGTGGAAGATCCACCTCATGTCCTCATGGCCCAAACTGATGATGATCTCAAAGTTTTTCCCAGATTCGTGCCATGGACGAAGGAGATCTGAAAACTGCTCTCCTTGATGCTTACATGAAAAATCTTCCTGGTTCTTCTAGTTTTTCTAGATCTTCCAGTTCCTCTAAGAAGCCTAATTTTGTTGAAGCTTCTTATGAGCGTAACACCAGATCGTATCTCCAGCAGCATAACAAAGCTCGTGGCCTCACTTTGGGGGAGGTGAACAAGGAGATACAAGAATTGAAAAATGAAGTGCGCAGTATAAAAAATGAACTCAATGTTCTGAAATTACAGAACAATCAGTCTGCTTCTCCTTCAAATGTTTTGTCCAAACAGCAGACAAACTACACACTGCACACTCAGCCACGTACTGAATTCCAAACTACATCAGGCACCTTTGTTTCATCAGGCTTCAGTGAGATTGGGGATATGCAAGTCCTCGCAGTCCAATACCAGCAACATCACATCAAGGTAAAACTCTGTGTTGCTGGTAAAGTTTATGAGGTTATTGCTTTAATAGATTCTAGTTCAGATCTTAACCTCATATCAAAACATATAATCCCTTCTAGATATTGGACTACAGCTGAAAAGGAAGTCCAGGGATTAGGATCTAAGCAATTGAAGTTTGAAGTGTCAAAAGCCACTGTTTGCTTTGAATCTAAATGTGTCAAGCTTTCCCTAGCAGTCTCAGACATCCCTGTAGATTGTATTTTGGGAAATGTGTTTCTTGCAGCAGTTGAGCCCCATGGATCTTTTCGATTTCCTGATAACTCCGCAGGAATCTTTATTACTGTTTCTGGTCAAAGATTTGAACTTCCATATGTCTCCAGAAATAGGATTTCGCCCATGGTGCAGATAATGCAAACAAAGGAGAAGAAACTTCAAGCTGTAGAAAAAATCCTGGTAGAACTTAAAGACCACAAGGAGACTATCAGAGTCGAAGAACAGTTAAGTTCACCAGAGATTCAGAAAAAGATTGCTGAAATCCAGAAAGAATTTGAAGATCAGTGCTGCTCTGAAGAGCCGAATGCCTTTTGGCATAGAAAGCAGCACATCATAGAGTTGCCTTACAAGGAGGGATACATTGGCAAGCCTTGTAAGTCAAGAGCCATCCCTATGTCTGTCCATGACAGACAACACTGTCAAAAGGAGATTGAACAACTTCTACAAAAGAAGTTGATCAGAGAATCTAGCAGCCCATGGAACTGCTATGGATTCTATGTAAACAAAAGAAGTGAACAAGTCAGAGGAGTTCCACGCCTAGTGATAAATTATAAGCCTCTGAATAATGTGTTAGCAGATGACACTTATCCAATCCCTCACATAGGAGATTTGATAAGAAGAATTTCAGGAGCCAAGGTGTTCTCGAAGTTTGATTTAAAGTCTAAGGTAAGATTTTTGCCCATTCTGCCCCTTCTGCATGTTGCTGATGATAATGCTTATAAAATTGTTGAAACAGGTGCCAGCAATGTTGGTTGGGGAGGTGTGCTAAAACAAAAGCCAAAGAAGGAAGACCCAAAATAAAAAGAACAGGTTGTTCTATTCGCCTCTGGAGTCTGGAGCAAAGCCGAGGCAAATTATGCTCCCATTGAAAAAGAGGTAAAAGCAGCTTGGTATTGTTTGAGTAAGTTTTCTGTTCATTTGGCAAATAAGTATTTTCTGCTCAGAACTGATGCTAAAGCTCTGGATAAAATTTTATCAAAAGAAATCAAAAACCCTGAGGATGCAAAGTTTGCTAGATGGCAAGCCCTCTTTGCATATTTCAGTTTTGAAGTTGAACATATAAGAGGTTCTGAAAACTGTATTCCAGATTTTTTAAGCAGAGAATATCTCCAGCACCAAGAACAAGAGAATGACAATGAGGAACAAGTTCAATATCATTGTTTTGTCATTCTGACTGAGTGGAATCAGGCCCATAGAAGGGAAGAGCTCAGGTACATAGCAGATGATGAGCCCTGGCCTGTTTACTTTGAGAAATGGAGGCCAACTTGGATCCTCCGAAACACCCAAGTGTTGGATGGTAATTTGCAAAATCACACAGATTTACAGCACTTGGTCCCTGGCAGAAAAGTGTACCCAAAAGGTAACAGATGGATACATGAGATGATGTATTCACACAGCATGGCTGCCTCACATGAAGCTGAGAGATCACTCTCAGAAGATTTTTGGGATCTGTATGTCATTAGTACTGGTGGCAGTGACAGATCGAAAGAATATTATAAATCTTATGTAATAAACAGAGTCAGAAAGCTCGGCTCCTATACTCATGGCAAATTCATTTCATGGCCGCATGATGACCCGAAGCTTATTTTTCCTGACACTGTTTACAACTTTGCAGGATATGAAAGGCTGTGGTGGAATCTCCTTAACAAGGATGGACCAGAAGAGACCCACTACACAAAGCTGAAGTTCGCCCCGACATGGATAAATGAGAGAGAATCCCAAATTCCATGGTTGACAAACTGGTGGTGGCATTATGGGGTTAGCCCTTATGGTATGGATCCTGACTGTTATCAAACGTATCATAGACATTTTTGTAATGATTGTCTTGCAGGACCAGCTGGCGAGTGTTTTCATTATCCTGTTAACACTGTTGGAGAACTTGCCAGTCTAGAGCATAATATGCTCGGAAATCCCATACTAAAAATGCACATGCAAATGCATCATCAGTGGTTGGTCATGACAAAGATTAAGCATCAGATAGTGCTCAATAAGCCCATGATCGTCAGAAGAATCTACACAAAAGCATGGGACGACGAGTTCTATCATCTCAGATATCCAGGTGTCAAGATTCTGGATGAACCTGCAGCAAAATCCAGTACTAGTGGTCCTCGGGAGCCCCACTCATGAAAGGCTTTCCTTGTGTACATATGATACCTAGTCACGGGTCCATTGTGACGTAGCTTTTCTCTTGGACTTTTCCTACGTCAGAAAAGTATCCAATGTGTAATTATTAAAGTTATTTTCCTCGTGGGCCTTTGTAAGGTATCCACAGTGTATATTCCACCCACTTACACTAAAGTTTGTCGGCATGACAGATCTCCGTGCGGATGTCACCTTTCGGTGTTACCCCAAGACGATGATCTTCTGCCAAGTGTCAATAGTCTAACGATGCACAGTAATGTTTGTCCCCCTCTCATACCTATATAAGGAGAGGTTAGGCTCATTTGTGATCATCGGTTGTTTGAGTTTGGTGTGTTGTGTTTGAGTCCGAGTAGTCTCTCCCTACTCTGCGTCTGCGCTATCCAAGCGATCTGATCGCATCACGGAGTTCATTACTCACAGTCCTTAGGTCGAACTGAGAAGCCTGCGGGTGTATGTGCTCGGCATACATCAAAACCTAAAGTGGCCAGTTCATTAGTGAGTCTGTAAATTTATGTTTGTGTGTTATAAAGCTCTGAGACAGAGTCTGTAACTCGGCCAGGAAGCCTCTGGTATCTATCCTTCATTCGTGAAGATCATAAGTCCAGTAAATGCCGATACAGTCAATCTCTGATACAGAGAATCCATTGTAATCTGATTGAGAAGCATTGTGTTAATAAAGAGAGAAGACTTTCATCTTGAGTTTCCGCATAATTACTCTGTGTGCTTATATTTGATGTTAAGATACTTGCACTGCTATAAAAGTTCGCCATAAGTTCGCTGGAGTTCGCGAAGTGCTACAGATCGCTAAGGCCGTTTGAAGGCGTGGAAGCCGTGTGGTAGGCCGCTAGAGTGTGAGGGCACAAGTAGGTTCTTCTGGGTTCACAGTTGGGTTCATAACAAGCAGTGTTCAGAGAAACTTAACAAGGCCAAGTCGGTTGGTTGACGACCGCAAGCAAGCTTTCGAGAAGCCTCTGCTAGAAATTGGTACCAGAGCCAATAAGTCTACGCTGTAGCCTGGTTCAGGATCTTGAGTAATATCCAAAAGTCTTTCTTCCTCTCTTTTATCTTAAGAAATGGATTCCTCCATGTCTAAGTCTGTATCCTTCAGAGAGCTCGAAGAACAAGAACGAGCTGAACAAAATCCTCTCAGAGATTTGTTTGCGTCAAGTAGTAGTCGTGTGATCAACCAGTCTGATCACTTGTATGAAGAGGTTGAGCCCCAAGCTAGATGGGTACTCCCAAATATTAAACCCTCTGAAGTCTATAATGATTTAGGAATCTCGCACCTTAAAGCTGCCACTAGAATAACAATAAAGGAGACTGTGTCTAGTATAGAAGAGAATAGTGAAAGAGTCCAGTTGATTCCCATTTTGAATCCTAAAGAACTTCAAGCCGAAGCAAGGAAGTTGAGAACCCAGTTTTTACATTTAGGTTGCTTGAGAGTTGGCATAAATGCTTTGGTTCATCCAGGAGTCGATGCATATGTGTTAGCCACAGTCCGTGACTTAACACATAATAAGTACACTGATTCATTGATTGGAGGGATAGTGGCTCCACTATCAAACGGGCCAGTCTGGTTTGACTGTTACCCAAATTTCTCAGTGTCTGTGTTTGATGAAACATTGGCCGATATTCTTCAGCTTCAAATCCAAACCATGGGATTTGACATGAGAAGAAAAAGAAGGAATATCGCTATTCAATTTCGTGGTTGTTTTCGCCATACTTCCACAATGTTTCCTGCAGTACTCCATGCACCCAGCAGTGAGTCAAAAACCAGTGTGGTTGTCTTAACAGATCCAAAAAACCAGAAGATAGAACATCAAGCCATTAAGTGGGAGGATCTGTAGTTTCCCCAACACTGGACAATTCCAAACCCTCAACCACTGTCTGTCCAAAAAATCACCAGTGCCAACATCACCGAAGATCATTCTTCTGCCACTATGTCTTTTCCCAGAAGATCCACTATAGATCGTAGAAGAATAGAAGCCGAATGTAAAAAGTCGTCACGTTTTGTTTCACCCGATTGTACAGATACGGGGTGTAGTTCTATTGTTTCAAATTGTAGTCATGTTTCTCTTTTTGAGTTTGCACAGATAGTTAATTTCCAGCCAGTTAATGTTGAGTGTCCACAATGTAAGCAGTCTGTCAATCTGCAAAGTCTTGCCTATGCTGTTCTCCACAGTAACCATAACCCCAGAACCGGACAAGCTCCTCCCAGTACATCTATAAATCCCTGTCCGAATCCTAAGTGTTCTGATATTCCTTTCCCACATGAGGATGATCATCCCCATGTTCTGATGATGCACTTAGTACCTCACTTGGAAGATGAATATCCGAGGCTTACTCAGATCTTTATGAATGCGAGACTCCCAGGTACACCAAAATATGGGTTGGGTTATGTAGAGCAAGCTAACAAGTTATTTCCAGAATGCAGATTCAAAGATCTGCCCCCAGGAGTGAAGAAACCATCTATCATTGAGATCCATAAGTTTTATACATTGATGGATGGATGTTTCAGACACGAGATCCCAGCACAATGGATGAAACAAATGATAAATTGGGATCTATTCACACATCCAGAAGCTGAAGGTTTTGCAGCTGCCTTTCCTAAAGAAGAAAAGTTGAAGATGTCAGCTGAGTGGAAGGATTACATGGAAGAAAATGGTGTGTGGATTTCTTTCTACTCTTGGAAGAAGAAAATGGAGAATGATGTTGTATTGATGGCTGATACTACAACATCTTCCTCTCATTCTTGGACTGCATTGGATGGCAGTAAAATTGAGACTTCTACTACCTACCCTCCTTTCAGAAGTATTGTGATAGGAGAAGGATTTAACTCTGCACATGCTAGCCCTCTGGTCCAGCATGATAATTCTTTAATGGGTAGTGAAGGAAGAGTTCAGAAAGTGAGTGAGCAGTTAAACTGGACTAACACTGCACTCACGGGTCTGGAGAAAAATGTTGCTAAAACTGCCCTGGTCAAAGACCAGATTGATTCTGTCCAAGTCTCAGTCAATGATGTACATAGAGTTTTGAATTCTGTACAGTGTGACTTACAGGTAGTTAGGAGTATTACAGAACATTCTTCTGTTAAGTTTGATGAAATAGAAACTAGTGTCATAGATCAATCTATGGCTACTAGACAGTCTGTATATAAGTTGTCAGAAAAATTTGAGAATTTAAATGTAAAGAAGCCCAGCAAGCCAATTCCAATGTCATTCATTGCTGGCAAAGCAAAAAGTGTTGTGCCACATGAGATCCCTAAACCCGAGTCAGTTCCTCCTGTCTCTCGGTTTCCTCATCTCATGCCCAGAGAAGTTCCGCAGTTGTCTCCTGTGACGTTGTCAGAAGCTAAACCTGAGTCTAAGCTAATTGAAGAGCGATCTGAAAAGATCACTATAGAAGAAGTCATAAAAGACTCAGAGTCACAAGACCATGTCTTTCCCATCTATGAGCCATTAGAGCCACAGTTCACCCGACATGCAGCCCCTGACCTATATGGTGCAGGAAAGATTCCTCCTAGGGAAACATTTCATGACGGGAGTCATAAGGAGTGGAACATAGACAATATGTCTGCACATCAGATTCGGTAGATACTGGATCAGATGATCATTGAATACAATTTAATGTGTGCAGATGGAAAGAGTGAGGTGGAAGCATGCAAAACAATCATGCAGTGTTTCACTGGCACACTTGCAAGGTGGTGGGAACTTGAGTCTTCTCCAGCATTGATTGAGAAAATGGAGAAGGAAGTCTTAAAGGATGAACAGGGTGACATCATGTTTAACCCTGATGGCACACCACAGATTAACATGATTGGTGCTCTCACAGCACTAATCCAAGAACATTTTTGTGGATTGGAATATGTTGCAGCTGATAAGCATGAAATGATATTGATGAATTTAAAGTGCAATAATATCAATCAGTATGAAGACTTCCACAGGGATTGGATGCAAAGAATATTCTGGGTTAAGGATCCCAAGAATATATTGTGGAAGCAGGTCTACCTAGCAGCCTTACCTTCAAAGCTAGTAGACATTTTGAGAATGGAAGATGCTTTCCCCTTACCATTAGAGACTTATGTGTGGGGAGATCTCTATGGTATTGTAACAAAAGTTTTGATTTCATTATGTACCAGGTCCAAGATGCAGAATTCCATTGATAAACTCAACAGACTTCCTGGTACAAAATCATTCTGCAGTAAGTATGGCATCATAGTGGATGATCCCCTTGTGCACAGAAGAAAGCACAAGAGACAAGCAAAGAAGGCTTACAAAAGAAGTAAGTCGACTTACCGACTGAGCGCTGCAAAGAAAATAGAAATTCGCATACCCAAAGAGCATAGAAGGCCTAAAGCCCCTCAAAGGCAGCCCAGATGGAGGCCTAATACCCATTATTACCAGCCCCATGATATCCGGCCTAAAGATGCAAAGTTGGCCAGAATGAAAGAGGTTGAGTACTGGTTATGTGGTCAGAAGGGACATACATCCAATATGTGTCCTACTGCTTTAGAGTCAAAAAGAGGTCTGGGTAAGAAGTCTAGTAAGTATGCTAAGAACAAACAACCCTCCTCCTCTCAATCCACTGTCAAGCAAGATCCCGACGCCTGTGCCTATTGTAAGTCTACCTCACATAGGATTTCTGACTGTCCATCATATCCAGGCCGTCGCCTCTCTATCATGCAGCATGCCATGCCCCCCTCTTCTGATGAATCCTCCTCAGATGACTATTCATCTTCCTCTTCTGATGAACAGGTCAATATGTGTTGTCATTGCTCAGACCCAGAAGCCTGTAAATGTGATTCTTCTTCTGAGTCTGATTCTTATTCTTATTCTTCTGCTGTGGAAGATCCACCTCATGTCCTCATGGCCCAAACTGATGATGATCTCAAAGTTTTTTCCCAGATTCGTGCCATGGACGAAGGAGATCTGAAAACTGCTCTCCTTGATGCTTACATGAAAAATCTTCCTGGTTCTTCTAGTTCTTCTAGATCTTCCAGTTCCTCTAAGAAGCCTAATTTTGTTGAAGCTTCTTACGAGCGTAACACCAGATCGTATCTCCAGCAGCATAACAAAGCTCGTGGCCTCACTTTGGGGGAGGTGAACAAGGAGATACAAGAATTGAAAAATGAAGTGCGCAGTATAAAAAATGAACTCAATGTTCTGAAATCACAGAACAATCAGTCTGCTTCTCCTTCAAATGTTTTTTCCAAACAGCAGACAAACTACACACTGCACACTCAGCCACGTACTGAAGTCCAAACTGCATCAGGCACCTTTGTTTCATCAGGCTTCAGTGAGATCGGGGATATGCAAGTCCTCGCAGTCCAGTACCAGCAACATCACATCAAGGTAAAACTCTGTGTTGCTGGTAAAGTTTATGAGGTTATTGCTTTAGTAGATTCTGGCTCAGATCTTAACCTCATATCAAAACATATAATCCCTTCTATATATTGGACTACAGCTGAAAAGGAAGTCCAGGGATTAGGATCTAAGCAATTGAAGTTTGAAGTGTCAAAAGCCACTGTTTGCTTTGAATCTAAATGTGTCAAGCTTTCCCTAGCAGTCTCAGACATCCCTGTAGATTTTATTTTGGGAAATGTGTTTCTTGCAGCAGTTGAGCCCCATGGATCTTTTCGATTTCCTGATAACTCCGCAGAAATCTTTATTACTGTTTCTGGTCAAATATTTGAACTTCCATATGTCTCCAGAAATAGGATTTCGCCCATGGTGCAGATAATGCAAACAAAGGAGAAGAAACTTCAAGCTGTAGAAAAAAGCCTGGTAGAACTTAAAGACCACAAGGAGACTATCAGAGTCGAAGAACAGTTAAGTTCACCAGAGATTCAGAAAAAGATTGCTGAAATCCAGAAAGAATTTGAAGATCAGTGCTGCTCTGAAGAGTCGAATGCCTTTTGGCATAGAAAGCAGCATATAAAAAATTATAATAAAAATTAAATTATTATATTAATTTTTATCATTGTTTAATTTAGTTTTGTATTTTTTCGAAAATTCAGATTACATCTTCTCGGTCGCCAACATTTAAACTGTTACTGATACCTATTTATTAGAATGGAAAATAGATCTATTGAATGGTAATTTAAAGTTAAGTATATAAAAAATACGATTCGAGATCTGAAAACTACATGAAGTAACTCCTATAGAGTTCCATATATAATCATAAAAACTACAAAGAAACATATCATAAGATTACAAGTCAAAGGAAGTCACTAGTGCACGATCTTTTGCATGTTTATCAGTTGGAGCATAGGGCTTAAGCTCGCATTAGAGGTGACTTTCCTGATGTGTCAGTCAGGAATTCAAGCTAGGCAATCATTGCACCCACTTGATCTTGTTACAAAATAAATTATGTTATTTCAATCTTCATGAGCTTCTCTTTCGGGATTCTACCCAAAAGAGTTTTCATTGGTCAATAAAAGGTTATGGAATTCAGATACTAAATCGATCTTCCCAATCAGGAACTCAATTAGTAATCTCCACCGTAATCTTAGATTCAAAACATTTCTGGCGATTATTAGAAATGTAGGTCGTAAGCTCATGAATTTCCTCATGAGTGCTAGGTGGTGTTGCGAAGGTGATCATAATAGCAACCTCTTGAGCTTGGGCCTTGGCACGTTGTCAAACCTACATATCCTTTCAACTATGCATGCATTTTCGAGGCATAATGGGCCAGTAGGATCGAAGTTGTTCGATAAAGAATACCACCAGCAAGTTTGAGATCAACCACGTAAGACTCAACAAGTCAAGGCATGAAATGAACCAGAAGAAAAAGGAAGGGAAACACAAACTGAGGCTGCACAAAAAACAAGACCAAATCACCCCTTGTCCACAAGACACGATCCTGACAAGAGCACCTACTTGCTAAGAAAACCCCAGACATATGACACATTTAACTCCGAATAAAATTAAGAGAAAGTCATTATACTTAATCCACTCAAACAGAGAGAAAGAGAAATAGAGAATAGGGTTCAATAGAAAATTAGGTATCTATCCTACATTGAATGAGTCGATAAGGCTACTTGCGTGGAATACATTATAATGACGTTGAAAGGCTCCCGTTCCAACTCCAATGAAACTAATTGAGTTACGCATCATGAATTCTCTTAAGACACAATTTTTGGTCCAATTTTGTGAATTAGAGACCCATGAAAACAACTGTAACTAATAGAGGAAACAATTTGTATGGCTTGCGTATGATCCTTGGGAATTGCCCCAACACCCCCTAAGATTGACAAACCCTTCCCATAAAACAACCATCAATCATGCCAACACCATCAGATAACTAAAAGAATAATCCCACTAGTTACCGGGAAGGATTCCTTGTGCAACATATATTTTGGGGAAGAACGATTCTAATTACAAAAAAATTATTTATGGGAGGTCGATCATTGAAATGAATGATAACTAAACTCGCATGCACTATGCATCGGGCGGCTGGCCATGCTACCCGTATCAAAAACGATGGGAGGTGGGAGGGTGGAAAGTGCCCCTATTACCCCAAACTCCATTGAAAAATAGTCATCCACCCTCATTAGGGGTATATTAATTTTAATTTAAACATAGTAAAGAAAATCCAATTATAAGAAAAAGACTTAAGATATTAATAATCTATCATGTTTATTTTTATCAATAAAAATGTTTTGGAAATGAGTTTTGCATTATATTTGGAGTTTTGTTTGAAAATGACATCAAAATTGTTGAAACATGATATAGGATGAAGAGTTTATGGGCCTTTGGATTGACTAAGAACAAATTCACTATTATGGAAAGTTTAGAGTAAAGGTTAAGAAAAAATTTAAAAAATATTAATTTTATAAGTACTTGATTTCCTTTTGTAATATCTAAAAGAATTACATAAAATTTAAATTTTGGAATAATTTGATATACAAAATTTAAATTATCTTTTATATTTAAGAATTTTGTTTAATATTGGTAAAAAATATTCAATTTTTTCATCTATCTTAGTATTTTATTGGTTGAAAAATTGAAGGAATTGGCTTGTAAGGCCCAATTTAAGTGGTAGATCAAGATTTCTAAAATTAGGGTTTAGAACCAATATGGTTGACCACCATGGTCTCAAGTAGATGTCACTGCAATGCCCATCACTAACACATATGGGGATAGCAACTTATGGAGTGTGGACTTTCAAGAAAATTTTAGAAGATCTAAATTTTTCCCACTAATTAAGGGTGGAGGATGTAAAAACCCTCAGCCATCATTATTCATAAAGATAAGGAGAGACACTTATGGAATTTCGAGAAAATTTTAGAAGATCCAATATCTTACCATTACTTAAGGGTTGAGGATGCAAAAACCTTAACTCTAAAGCACTATCAAGCTCTAGGCCCCTAAAGAAGAATGGTTTCCCTTCTTTTGTATTATACTTGTTTCAAAGTTGTGTAAAATATCTCGTAATGAGATTTTTTAGAACATAAAATATTTTGTAACAACCATTTAGAGCACTTTGTCAAATGCAATTTCATACCATACTAGTGTCCATTTCTTTGTATTTTTATTTTCATAATTGAATAAAAAAGAGTAGAGAAAAGGCCTAAACTTATAGAAGGGTTTCCTCTCATTTTTTTTTTTTACATGATAGTAGAGCATAACCTTTATATATATATATATATATATATATAGTTCCTCTTTCAGTTTTTCAAGACAAACATTCTCATTCTTGTATGGATAGTGTGTTCATTTTTTTTCATTTTTTGTATTTAGTTTTTTTGCCCCAAGGAAAAATCATAATTTTTTTAATGAAAAGAAAATTACAAGTTGTAAATTCTCATGGAGCATTCAATCAGACTAGTCGCGACATGTGTTCATGGTGATAATATATATAAAATAAACTACTCCAAAAAGGAAGTAAACATGTTACCCTTTTCTCCCTTTCCTTTTTTCTACCATTCGCCATCCTCCTTGAGTTGGAGTGGTAATTACAAGTGATAGTTGGTTCTCTTCATTCATTCTCAGACTTTCCTTATCTAAATTTGAACTTTCAGAAACATGGTGATGTTTGAACCTCCTGTCTCCTTTTATGCATGAATCTTATCTAGTTGCATTGTTGGGACTGTGGTTTCCGATGCTCCATGATTTGTTCCCCCATTTTGTAGGCTTTCCTGTGGATTCCTGGTTCCTTCATTGGTAGGGGGACCAATTTTTTCATCATCCTCTTCGTCTTCAGACTCTTGCTCTGGAAATTTCCATCCCTTGGGTTGCTTTCATGGTTCATTTTTCCTTATTGGTTATTTCTTGGCCACATGACATGTATTTTGTAGATGTATTGTTTTTCAAAATATTCAATATCTAGAAGTTGTGTTTTAAAAATCTAGAGAGTCTCTCCAGCACTTCTTGTTATGTGTCAAAAAGATACGATCTGACAATCCTTTGTTGAGGTCCACCTCCACACAAATAATAGGGAAAGTGTAGATTCATGCTTCAGCTCTTTGTGTATCCGTCTTTATGTATCGCCCTATGATATTCGAAATTCCTTATAGCACTTTACGGTTCCATAAATGAAGAGGGTGATTATGCAATCTAACCCAAACCGACATTATTTATACTACCATTTTATTGGCATCAAATTCTAGGAACCATGGGGTGACAAAAAGTCCCTCAATACCCCATAACCATGGGCCCTCTTGTAATATATACTCTCATGCCTCCATTGATTCAAAATTTACTATGAATAAACCCCTAGAGCAGAGGTGAATCACATAATTAATTGTCCATGTTGTGAAAATCCATTGAAATAAATCCACCGGTTTTGGCCAGAAACCATTGAATCGGTAGATGAATTCCTGTGATTCAGATGTTTTAGTTATATCGTTTGTTTCTGATAGATCTACGACCATTCCTAGGACTTGATTCAACTATTCCACAATATAGGGGTTGGGTATATTGAGAGTTTGATCTTGTTTGGAGGAAGCAACATACTTCCCTTTAAGGACGTCTTTGAAATAAGTACATCCATTTACTTGTCATTTATTCAACTCTACTCCTTTGGGGAAACTAGATCCAGGAACTTCCCCCCTCAACCTTATATTAATAACGATGGAGGGATTTCGATAAAATCTTTGGTATGGGATCCACATTTCATCTTGAGGATATTTGGTTGCACATATAAGGCTTTGCAACTACATTGGAATATTTCTTCTTTTATAGATATGTTTTTTTAGATCCAATACTAAGAAATCCTTTCGAACCCGTATAAGAAGTTATCCACCATCTAGAGGCTCTGCAAAATTTTTAAAGGAAACCTCTTCTTTGAATTGTAATACTATTATGTTGTGAAACCAGCTCCAAAAATAGAAGAAAAGAGATATCAATGTCTTAGAAATAAGCCACTTCGAGGGGGAAACCTCCAATACATTACATTAATGAACAATTCTTTGATGTTACAAATTACAAAACCTCCTTTCTATATACAGGAGTCCATGGGGCCACATTGTAATCCTAGTGGGGCCACAATGTAATCCTAGCCGACCTAACAATAATAATTTAAGGCTACAATAATAACAATATGGGGGTTACAAGGGTACAATAATAACAATAAGGGGGTTACACTAACAAAAATAAGGGACTAGACTAGCAATATAGGGACCTAACATGCCCCTCTCCCTCAAAAAAGTGTTGTCCTCAACGCTTGAGTAGCTCTGGGTGCTTTTGTATAAAATTCTCATCCTCCCATATAGATTCTTCAGTAGTGAAGTTCTTCCACTTGATGAGATACTCTGAAATTGATCGATTTCGTAGTTTTCGAGTTCTTGTTTCTGTGACTGCTTCAGGTTCCAATATGATTTTGCCTTCCTCATCAATTTCTGGCAATATTGTTTGAACGGGAATATTTTCACCTATAACCTTCTTTAAGCATGAAACATGGAAAACTGGATGCACTCGTGAAGATGCAGGAAGCTCCAATTTGTATGCCATAGTACCAATCTTTTACAACACCTTATGAGGACCATAGTGCTTTGGTGATAATTTATTATCCTTCTTAGCTTGCTTGAGGGACATTTATTTGTATGGTTGTAGCCATAAAAATACCTAGTCTCCTACATCAAAACTTCTCTCGCTGTGATGTTGATCTGCCTGTTGTTTCATTCGATTTTGTGCCAAATTCAGGTTATCCTTTAAGAGTTGGAGAACTTCTTTTTGATGCTCAATGTGATCTTCCACTGGTTGAACCTTCGAATTTTCTCTTAAAGATGATGTGATGGATGGTGGATGATATCCATAAAGTGCCATAAACGGGGTCATTTTTTCTGCAGTATGAAAGGAAGTGTTATACCACCATTCAGCAAGAGGTAACCACTTGACCCATTGTGTTTTTTTATCAGATACAAAACAATGAAGATATCCTTCCAAACATTTATTTACTATCTCAGTTTGACCATCAGATTTAGGATGATAAGATGAGCTATGAGCTAATTGAGTACCCAAACAAGAAAATAACTCCGTCCAAAAATTTCCAGTAAAAATGGGATCTCTGTCGCTCACAATAACCCTTGGGCTTCCATGTAGCTTTTGAATTCTGTCCATAAATGTAGTAGCAGCTGTACTTGCTTTAAATGGATGAGATAAAGCACAAAAGTGTGCATACTTGGTAAGTCTATCAACTACCACCATGATGACACTCTTTCCTTCGGACTTAGGTAAACCTGTGATAAAATCCATTGGAATCTCCTCCCAACGTTGACTTGGAATGGATAAAGGTTGTAGAAGTCCCGGGGTCTTAATTGTCTCCACTTTATTCTGCTGGCAAACCAAACATTCTGCCACAAACTTTTGAATATCAGATTTAAGGCCATCCCAAAAAAATCTTTCTTCACCCTGTGGTAAGTTTTTAAAAATCCTGAGTGTCCTCCTAAAGGAGAAGTGTGCAATTCCAGAAGAATCTTTTGTTTTAGTTGGGAATTATTACAAAGATATAAGCGATCTTTGTACCATAAGGAATCATTTTTCCAACTAAATGTATCGGATGTACTAGGATCTTGCTGCAACTTTTGAATGAGTGTCCATACATCTTTGTCCTTCTTCCATTCATCTCTTGCTTCAGTTATCCAATCTGGTTGGATAATAGAAATGGCACAAAAAAATGCTTCCACCTCTTCATTCTTTCTTGAGAGTGCATCTGCAACAACATTAAGCTTTCCTTTTTTGTAGATTATTTCAAAGTCATAACCCAACATCTTTGTGACCCATTTTTGCTGCTCTTCTAAAGATACTCTTTGTTCCAAAAAGTGTTTAAGACTATCATGATCAGTTTTTACCTTGAAGTGTCTTCCCATTAGGTAAGTTCGCCATTTCTTTAGTGCATGCAGTAGTGCTAACATTTCCTTCTCATAAATAGGTTTTTGTAAATACTTTCCTTTGATTGGACGACTTTCAAAAGCAATGGGTCTTCCTTCCTGCATTAAAACTGCACCAATTCCATTTCCTGAGGCATCACATTCCACAATAAAGGTTTTTGTGAAGTCTGGCGTAGCTAAGACCGATGTTAGGCACATTGCCTCTTTAAGATGTTCAAAGGCCTTAGTTGCTTCAGGAGTCCATGAAAATGCATCTTTCTTCAATAATGTTGTTAGAGGTGCTGCTATTCTCCCATAATTCTTAACAAACTTGTGATAATACACTGTTAACCCGAGAAATCCTCGCAACTGCTTTATGGTTGTGGGGACTTTCCATTCCTTAATGGCTTTAATTTTGTTAGGGTCTACTTTAACACCCTCGTGAGATATAATATGACCCAGATATTCCACCTCTTGTACTCCAAAGAAACATTTGGATGTTTTGCATATAATTGTTTCTCCTGCAATAGTTTGAGCACCCTGTCAACATGTTCAACATGATCCTTCCAAGACCTGCTGTAGATTAGTATATCATCAAAAAATACTAGCACAAAATTTCTAAGGAAGGGTTTGAAAATGGAATTCATCGACCCTTGAAATGTAGAAGGTGCATTGGTAAGGCCAAAAGGCATGACCAAAAATTCATAATGACCCTCATGAGTTCGAAATGCTGTTTTTGGAATATCTTCAGTCTTCATTCTAATTTGATGATATCCTGAACGAAGATCCAACTTGGTAAAATAAATTGCTCCATGTAATTCATCCAATAATTCATCAATCACAGGAATGTGAAATTTATCTTTAATGGTGAGCTTATTGAGCTCCCTATAATCCGGACACATTCGCCATGATCCATCCTTCTTGTGTACCAATACTACAGGAGCAGAGAAAGAACTTTGACTAGGTTGAATTATACCCGCCTCTAACATTTCTGCAATCATACATTCAATTTTGCTCTTTTGGACGTAAGGATATCTATAAGGCCTGATGTTTGGAGGAACACTTCCTGGAATCAAATGAATAGCATGATCATGATCACGAATAGGTGGGAGTCCTTTGGGAGTTTCAAACACCTTGGAATGATTGTCCAAGACTTTTTGGAGATCTAAAGAAATAGATGATTTTGATGTTGGAACTTCTTGTGAGCATAATTGTGCAATTACGCCTCGTTGTTCTCTATTTAGAAGCTTTGTCGTGACATTAGAGCTTATTATCTTTCCCGGCTTCCCTGCAATACCCCGTAATTTGACTTCCTTTCCTTTTGAAAAAAATTTCAAGAAAAGTTCTTGAAAATTAAAAGCTACCATCCCCAAAGATTGTAACCATTGTACTCCTAGTACAACATCAACACCTCCCATAGGAATGGAAAGCATTGGACTATTCAATACATATTCCCCCATGGTTAGCTTGATATTATGGCATTTTTCAGAGCAATTTATAGTTCCTCCATTTGCAACCATCACTTGACATTCTGGTGCTGGGTATAGGAAACAATTCAATTCCTTGGCTACCTTACAATGAATAAAATCATGGGTACTACCTGAATCAATCAACACTATTACCTTTTTCTTCTTGATATGTCCTTCTATCTTGAGAGTTTGAGGAGTGGTAATTCCTGCCAATGCATTACATGATATGGTCGGACTCATTTCTTCCTCTTCTAGGGTTGGTTGGTGGTGTATATCCTCTTCTTTTGAAGATTCTTGTTCATTTTCTTCTTCCTCTTCACAATCTATGTAAAATAATTTCTTCTCAACACACTTATGACCTTTAGTGTATTTGCTATCACAACTGTAGCAAAGCCCTTTGCTCTTTTTTCTTCCAATTTTTGTGGTGTCAACCTTGTAGGTTGTGGAAATCTAGGCGTAGAAACACTTCCTTCTTTATAGAATTGAGTGGTAGGCTTCCTTTTCGCCATAATTTTACATTCAACTTTTCTTGCCAACCTGAATGCCTTCTCCAATGAATCAGGTTCCAAAACGCGAACTTCATGTTGGATGTTATCCTTTAAAGTACCTATGAAGAGATCGATCCTGTGTTCCTCTGGAATATCAGTTACCCTTATATTCAATTTTTGGAAGTCCTCAATGTGCTACCCCACTAAACCCTTTTGTTTGAGATTTATCAATTGGCTAAAGAAGGTGTTGCTCTTTGTATCATCATAATGTGCTATCATTTCCTCCGTAAAAATTGACCAAGTGACAATTTTTTTACGAGAGCAAAGCCATCGATACCATACAAATGTATTTTGTTCTAAATGTAAAATTTCAATGCGTACCTTTTGTGTGTTTTGCACATTATTGAGATAAAAATATTGCTCCATCTGTAGTATCCATGTTACAGGATCCTTTCCACCAAACTTCCTCATATCTATTTTTGGAATATGGTGGTTCTTCCCTCCAATAGTAGAGTTTATGAAATTACGATTAACATTTATTTTGTTCTCATCATGAATTTCCTCTACTATATTTTCACCATTAGGAAACATTTCTTGTATCAAATTTTTCAAACCTTCGATGTCTACTTTTAGATCCTTCTTCATGTTTTCCATGTTGTCTTTCATTTTTTCATCGATCTTAGCTTCCATGTCATCCATCTTAGCTTCCATGCCCGCTTCCATGCCATCCATCTTAGCTTCCAATCCATTCACCTTAGCTTCCACGCCTTTCTTCATACCATCCATCCTAGTTTCCACGCCTTTCTTCAAACCTCCATTTCATTTTTTGTTGTTCTTTGCGAGAGCGAAATTTATCGCACTTGCTCTTGTAATTTTAATATGTCATGTTGCCATTCTTCGTCTTCATGAGTCATAGTAGAGCCTTATAAAGGCTTAATGGGTGTTGAATTATTTTTAGGGGCCATTTTAGAATCCAATAATGATATCTATTCTACAATATTCCCTTGGAATCAATTCAACTTGATTCTTCAAACAAGACTCATGCAATTCAAAAAAAAATACACGCCTTTTACTTTGTTTTGAGGAGCTCGATATTGAAATTTAATTATCTCTATAATCGCAGATCCTCAATATTTGAAATTGAGCTCTGTAGTAGCCCTCTGAAGCTTCTTTCAAATTCCACAGGTTTGATCTGATTTGGATTCTTCAAGGCAAATTTCTGTCCAATCTCCCACAATGACCCAATTTTGGACTAGTTCAGTAGAGCGAACTTGTATGACTTTCCACATGTCACTGTTTCCTCCTTTGGCTTTGAAATTGATAGGCCACAAACTACATTCCATGTACTTGCGTTCATTTTTTACAACATTCTAATATGATGCTTAGAGAGAGAACTATGAATATTTTCCCGCGATCACCTCTTTGCGATGAAATTCAGAAGCCTCAAATAGCCCTAGCTTCCACAAATCATATCTCCGAACATATTGTGAACCAATATCTGAAATTGTGCGACGATGTTCCTCTAGATTTCAGCTTCGCACTCCAAAAATTTCAGCTTCTGAAGCTTTGTAGAAAACAATTTATTACGAAAATGTCGCGATGACCTATTTAGGTTAAATTCAGGAGCCTGCAAAATGACCTAACTTGCACAGATCATATCTCCGAAAATATTGCAAACCAAGGTCTGAAATTTTGCACCGATCTTCCTCAGGAATTTGGTTTCACACTCTAAAAATTTTAGATTCCGAACCTTCGTAGAAAAAACTTTATCGCGAAAATTCCACGCTGAACTATTTGGAGCAGCGATACCCTAGAATCTCAAAGCTCTGATACCAAATGTTGTGAAACCAGCGCCAAAAATAGAAGAAAGGAGATATCAATGCCTTAGAAATAAGCTAGTTCGAGGGGGAAACCTCCAATACATTACATTAATGAACAATTCTTCGATGTTACAAATTACAAAACCTCCTTTCTATATATAGGAGTCCATGGGGCCACATTGTAATCCTAGTGGGGCCACAATGTAATCCTAGCCAACCTAACAATAATAATTTAAGGGCACAATAATAACAATATGGGGGTTACAATGGTAAAATAATAACAATAAGGGGGTTACACTAACAACAATAAGGGACTATATTAGTAATATAGGGACCTAACATATTATTCTTACGCCTCTTTCTGACATCTCAAAGAATATAATGACAATCTGCAATTTTTTGTATTTTTTGTATATAGTTATATTATAATTATTAATAATTAATTTCAAATATAAATTTTAGTTTTTACATCATCTAAATTTCCAAATATTACAAACTCACACAATCACATTTATCAATGTGGTGGATATACATTGATAGGCCTATATTCACCACCCACCACATTAATAACTATAAGGTGTATTTTGTTAAAGAATTACTATTTATAATTATTAATAACTATATAAAAAATAATACTCATAGTATTTTATAGTTATATAATTATACTTATTATGCTAACATTATTGTGTATATTAATATCATATGCAATTGTTACATAAATGGTTGATAATATATTAATAGTTATATTTAAAACATTAATATAATTCACATACAACATGATAGTAACATTTAGTTCTTATTAATGATATGTATTTTACCAAAATAATTATTATATATTTATGAATATAATTACCAATTATTTTATATGTTTACTCGTGATATATTAATAATATTAACTATATGCATACTATATATTAAACTATATATATCTATATATCTATATATATTATTTAATAATAAAGTATATAATAATAACAAATTATTAAAAAAAATTTAGAATATTAATAGTTATAACTCAACCTATACTATAATTCAAATATAACATAATAATAGTATTTATTGTTATTTATAATAAGTATATATCTCTTATCAATATCTGAAGGGATTATTAATATTATAAACAAAAAGAACTAATAAACCCAAGGGTTTAATATTATAAACCCCAGGAATTCATGAACCAGAGGGAAAAATATTAAAAACCTAAGAGATCAACAAACCCAAATGAAACATATTAAAAACAAAAGAGATTAATAAAGCCTAGGAATTAATATTTTAGATACAAATTAATGGTAAACTCACATGATTATTAATATTATAAAGTGAAGTGATCAATCAACCTTTCGGTATTGTTAATATTATAAAGTGAATGAATTAATAAAATAAAGGATCATTAAAGCCAATGGGTTCATATTAAAAACAAAAGGAAATAAAAAAATCAAGGTATTAATACTAAAAAAAAGGTTTATAATCCTAAGAGAATAATATTAAACCTAAGAGATTAATATTATAAACTCTTAAGTATATAAACCCTTAGATAATTAATATAAACCCGTGAAATAAACATCCATATTTTAAACTGAAGGCATTAATAAAATCAAGGGATTAAATGATAACCAAAAGAATTATTAATATTATAAAGTTAAGGAACAAATAAACCCAATATTTTAATATTATAAACCCAAGAAATTAGTAAACCTAAGGGGAAAATATAATAAAACCAAGTGATAAATATTAATATTATAAACCAATAAATTAATAAACCAAAAGAACTAATAAAATCAAGGGTTTAATATTATAAACCAAAAGAATAGGTGAACCGAAGGGATACATTTAAAAACTTTAGGGTTCAATAAGGCCAAGGGATAAATTTTAAAAACAGAAAGAGATTAATAAACACGAACAATTAATATTTTAAACTCAAAAATCTAAGAAATTAATAAACCCAAGGGATTGTTAATATTGCAAACCAAAATAACTAATAAACCCAAGGGATTAATATTATAAAGCAACAAAATTCTTAATATTATAAATTTAAAAAACAAATAAACCCAAACTTTTAATATTATGAACCAATGAAATTAGTAAACTTTAAGGGGAAAATATTATAAACCAAAAGAATAAATATTAATATTATAAACCAAGAAATTAATAAATCATAAGAATAAATATTTTAAACTAAAGAGATTAATAAACCCTATGAATTAATATTTTAAACCCAAAAACCTAAGAAACTAATAAACCATAATAATTAATATTTTAAACTCAATGGATTAATAAACGTGATGAATTATTAATATATAAACCAAAATAATTAATAAAACCAAGGGTTTAATATTATAAACCTAAGGAATTGGTGAACCCAAGGGATAAATATTAAAAACAGAGGGATCAATAAGGCCAATGGCTCAATATTAAAAACACTAGAGATTAATAAATCCTAATAATTGATAGTTTCAACTCAAAAACTAAAGAAATTCATAAACCATAAGAATCAATATTTTAAACTCAAGAAATTAATAAACCCAAGGGATTATTAGTATTATAAACAAAAATAACTAATAAACCCAACGATTTAATATTATAAACCAAAGGAATGAGTGAACCCTCGGGATAAATATTAAAAACTTAAGGGATCAATAAATCCAAGGGATCAATATAAAATACACAAGAGATTAATAAACCCTAAAAATTAAAATTTTAAACTCAAAAACCTAAAAATTAATATTTTAAACTAAAGATATTAATAAACCCAAGGGATTATTAATATTATAAACCAAAAGAACTAATAAACCCAAGGGTTTAATATTATAAGCCAAAGGAATTGTTGAACCCAAGGGATAAGTATTAAAACCTAAGGGATCAATATTAAAAACACAAGAGATTAATAAACCCTAAGAATTAATATTTTAACTAATAACTAATGAACCCAACTGTTTAATATTAGAAACGAAAGGAAATATTAATATTATAAAGTTAAGGACCAAACAAACTCAAAATTTTAATATTATAAACCGAAGAAATTAGTAAATGTAATGGAAAATTATTATAAACCTAAGGGATAAATATTAATATTGTAAACCAAGAATTAATTAAACCCTAAGAATTAATATTTTAAATTCAAGAGATTAATAAACTTTAAGAATTAATATTTTAAACCCAAAAACCTAAGATATTAATAAACCCTAAGAAATAATATTTTAAATTTAAGAGATTAATAAACCCAGGGGATTGAATGAAGAGAGCTTCCCCTATGGAAACCTAGGGTTTTTGAAACCCTGTAACAGTAGAAATCAGGGCTCTTCTTTGCCCCCACGGTGGCTCTACGAACACCTCACAGTGTTGCAACACCTTCTGATTCTGCTCATGGTTAATGGTTGCCCCAATGGGAGGGGCGAGCACCCCTCCCCATCCTCGCAACTCTTACGTTGTCAGTTACGGCTACACAGCCTCACATCCCACCCTCTGACACTATAGGAAAGCAAACAGATCTAAATAATGCGCAAAATGACAAACCAACAGGCCATTCAGCGAATACAGAGCAGCAGAAAGCCACTTCATCCACTTGTTTTCCGATTTCAGCAAAACGACCAAAGATTGACCTTCCAAGCCATCGCATCAATGCTCAGATGCATTACATGAAGGATCGTGCACTCATTGGCAAATTTATAGGATTCTGGCCTATAGAGAAATCCCTTCACGGCTATATTTCCTCAAAATGGAAACCAAAAGGGCATGTTACCCTTCATTTAGGGCCAAAAGGATTCTTTAACGCTATCTTCAATTGCATCGACGATATAAATCACATATTAGATGGAGGCCCTTATTTATTCAACTCTGCAAGCTTGTATCTCAGGGATTGGATCAAAATATTCAACCTCGAAAAGGAGGAGTTCAACTGGGCATTGGTATGGATCAGAATGTACTCTTTACCGCTAGAATGTTGGGATGATGAATCCTTAAAGGACATTGAAAATGGACTAGGAGAGTTCATCAAGGTTGTGGAAGAAACTAAGCTCAGGAGATACACATCTTATGTGAGAATCTGTGTATATATGCATCTCACCAAGGCTCTCACTGATTCGATAAGTCTCTACCATGATGATTTTTAATGGGTGCAAACCATAGACTATGATCATTTCCCCTTTCATAATATAAAATTCCATGAACATGGCCATCTTTTCAGGGACTTTCCCTTAAACCAACCACCTAAACCTACCCCTGGCCCTGATAATACTGACACTGAGGGCTTCACCAAAGTTCCCAACTGCAGAAATCATACCAAGAAAACCAACTCCACCCCCAAAGTTCCCCCAACACCTCCCACTAGCAACAACTTTGACATCCTATCCAAAAAACCACTCAAAGAAGAAGAGTCCTCGCACCAAGCAGTAGAAAAGCCCAAACCATCCTCCCCTGATCCCAATGTCAGTCCTCTGATCAACCCCACTCCCCCCCATTCTCAATCTGACCCTCAAGGTTCTTCTCCAAAACTCAACAATGACCTGGATCTTGTCATCTAGCAAACCAATCAAATGGAGATAGATGGCAACTCTCACTCAGCTTCCTAGAAAGAAGTATCTGCAATATATGGGAGCTAGCCCACTCACATGGATGAGGAACCTGAAAGCATTGATCTAGGAGATCTAGATATACTAGGTCTGGAGCAGGCCTGAAATCAAAAGGAGTATGATAAAATACCCACTAAACAAATTGACAACCTAAAAGTAATACTCTTTCAAGTGCAACAGAAAAGATATCTAGGTATCCAACCAAGAAGTCACTAGGATATTCAAAGAAACAAATAAAACAGGATGAAGAATAGATCTACAACGAACGATCGTTGTAGGGAAAATTCTTGTTGAATCTGGGAGATATCCCAAGCTAACTAAGTTCTACAGGCTGATCTCCAATAGTTCTCAATGAAACTCACCTCATGGAACATTCGAGGGCTTAACAAGCCCGCCAAGCACCGAATTAGCAAGAACATTATTAAGCAAAAAACACCTTCTTTTTTATTTGTGCAGGAAACTAAATGCACTAGTAACACCCTTAATTCAACCATCACCAAGTTATGGTATGGTTACAGCACAGTAGCAGTAGATGCATCGGGAGCCTCTGGAGGCCTAGCCATCACTTGGGATCCCTAGATAATCTCCCTTTCTGAATTTTATGCCTCTCATAATCTTATTCAAGCATCCTTCCACCTGATAGGTTCTAATATCCATGGACACATTTCCAATGTATACTTTCCTCAAGATCCGCTTCACGAAATAGCTTTGCTCGATACCTTGGAAAACCTCAACACCACCAGACGCCATCCACTTTAGATTATTGGTGGCAACTTAAACATGATAACCAAGCTTGAAGAAAAGAAGGGAGGTAGAGTCAAACTCAAATTGGATAGTCCCCACTTCAAGGAATTTATTCAAAGAAACTGGCTTATCGACCTTCCTTTTTCCAATGGCATGCACACTTGGAACAAAAAAAGAACAGGGACTCAGCAAATAGCCTCTAAGCTTGATCGCTTCCTCATCTCTAACAACGCCATCCATCTAGGAGGAGACTTACACTCATAAATTCTTCCCTTGGCTGGCTCAGATCACTGGCCCATCCTCCTATAATAGCTACGCCCAAGGGCTACTAATAAACGACCTTTCCAGTTTAAAACCTTCTAGTTAACTCATCCAGACTTCAAAGATTTGGTCATAAACTATTGGAACAAATTCATTCCACCTGTAGGATCCAAAATGTATTAATTCCAGCAAAATATCAAAAACCTCAAGTATAAGCTCAAACAATGGAATCACTCTATGTTTGAGAATATATTTCAACATCAGAAGGATCTGGAGCAGCAAATGGTTGAAATACAGCTACACATGGTCAAAGAAGGCAGATCAGAGTCACTAGAAGAATAGGAATAGATTCTCTCCACCAAACTGGATGAGATAAGACTACAAGAGGAAATACTCTGGAAGCAAAAGTCACAAATCCACTGGCTAAAAGGAGGGGAGAAGAATAAAAAATTCTTCCATCGCTCTACCATTCAAATACGCATGCATAAACACATTTCCCATCTAAACAATAGGAAAGGAGAATGTTTAGAGGAACATGAGGACATAGAACAAGAGCTCCTATGCCACTTCAAGCATATTCTACAAGAACCTCTTGGAAGCAGGCAGCAAGCCATCAACAAGGTTACACAACACATCCCCAAGCTTATAAATGAAAAGCACAATAAGATGCTTCTCAAACCTGTTTCCCTCCAAGAAGTGGAACAAGCTATGGCTCAACTCAAATATGGTGAAGCTCCCGGTCCAGATGGCTTCACCTCAAACTTCTTCCATCACTTCTGGGATCATCTCAAATTGGAGATCTGGGACCTTGTTGAGGAATCTAGAGAAATTCATTGGATTCTTCACTCTCTTAATGCAATATTTCTATCCCTCATCCCAAAGGAAGAACACTCTGTCACCCCTGAAAAGTATAGGCCAGTTGCTCTGTGCAACATCATCTACAAGGTAATCTCTAAATTCATCGCCAATAGGCTCAAACCCCTTCTCCCTATGCTTATCTCTCCAGAATAGACATGATACATAGAAGGGTGTCAGATCCTGGATGGGATCATCCTCACTCATGAAGTCAGTCACTCCTTGAAACACATTAAGAAACCAGGTATGCTCTTAATAATTGATCTTTCTAAAGCTTTTGATAAATTAAGTTGGGATTATATTAACCAGATGCTCTTAACCTTTGGATTTTGTCCTTCCTAGACTCGTTGGATCATGAACCTCATCTCCTCCCCCTTCTATTCCATTCTTATCAATTTCGTCCCCTCAACCCCCTTCACCCCCTCCCCTTTCCTCTTTGTCCTTATGGAAGAAGTTCTAGGACGTCTCATTCATAATGTTGTCCATAATTAGTCCCTTCGATGCATCTCTTTACATAATTCTCCTCCTACCACCCATCAACAGTTTTTCGATGATAATATGAGTTTTAGTCACCCTTCATTGCAAGAAGCTGGTACCTTCAAAGCTTTGCTCGACATCTTCTCTGACACCTCTGGCACCTCCATTAATGCTGGAAAATATCAAATTTTATTCTTCAATACTCCAGCCCTAACCCAACTCAACATTGCTAGAATCCTTGATTTCTCCATTGCCTCGCATCCTGCCAAATACCTTGGAGCCCCCCTAATTGATTCAGTGATTAAGAATTCCTCCTGGAAAGAGCTTCTAGAAAAACTTAAGGCTCACCTCTCATCATGGAAATATCAATCGCTCAATATTTCTACCAGAATTGTCTTAATCAAAGTTGTCCTGCAATCAATGCCTCTGTATCTTTTTTCAGTTCTGGCAGCGCCAAACTAGGCTCTCAAATAGATCAAGAATCTGCAGCGCAACTTCCTATGGGGTATTTCCAGGAAAAATAAAAAATTGGCTCTAGTAAAGTGGTCAACGGATTGCACTCCAAAATTGGATGGGGGCTTGGGATTGAGAGATCCAGATCACAGCAATGCAGTTATGGGTGCTCGCATATGGTGGAAGTGGCTCTCCAAGCCCCACACCCCTTGGGCCTATCTGTGGGCAGTTAAATGCACAAATAACAGGCCACCATATGATCTTATAAGACTCACTACACTGGATGGTGGCTCTCTTATTTGGAATGCTGCCAAAAAACATAAAACCCTCATCCAAGAGCACAACTTCTAGGTAGTCAAAGCAGGAGGCACTACTTGTTTTTGGGAGGATTCTTGGCAACAAATGCCCAAATTGGGAGCCACTTTCCAATCACCTCAGTGGCAAGACGCTCTTTAAGCTCAACTAGATAAGCATGTTAAAAACTTCTAGAAACCCAGGTCCATCATGGGCTACTGTGAATGGATACCAACAGAGCAATGGCAAGAAAATTGGCAAGGGGAAACTTATGAGTAGATTGAAAAAGAGCTAAATAACAGGAAAATCAGATTCTTAGAGAAAGAGTAAATAATTAGATGGGGTTACACCCCTCAAGGAAACTTCTCCACCAACGAATTATATCATCTGCTATATCCCACGACTTAGGACCCCAAAGATGGGATCTGGACCCAAATATGGATACCTAGAATCTGGCCCAAGATCTCCACTTTCCTTTGGCTCCTTAGAAAAAAACGAATCCTCACATGGGTCAATATTCTGCAAAGAGGATTTATAGGTGCTTCAAGGTGCCCCAACTATTTAGAGCAAGAGGAAACTATTCCCCATCTAATGGACACATGCAAACTGACCAATGACTTGTGGGAAAGAATTGACATTAGATGCAGAATATCCAGGCGAATCAAAGGTGACATCATTAGTACCATCTTGAATTGGCCAACTAATCCTTTCAATAGCAAGATTTTAAATAATCTCAGGACACTCCTCCCTGACTTCTTGCTTTGGTCTATCCAGAAGGAGCAGAACAAAAGAATCTTCAAAAATAAACTCACTCCACTAGATACCATTTGGACCAATATATGCATAAACCTTCAAGAAATGATGGCTCTTCAGCACTGGTAGGATTCGGATATCCCAACTCAAGCTCCAGAGAGCATCATCTAGGGAAATTGGCATCTCTCTATTCCAGTCCTTTCTCCGAGCATTTGCACCCCCTCAAATCATCCAGACTCTCCCAGCTCTTGGATTCCACCTTCCAAGGGACTGATCAATATGAATTTTGATGGGGCATCTAAGGGCAATATCGGAGCAACAGGCTTTGGTGGCATATTCAGAGACTTAGCAGGGAAGCCTCTCGAGGTCTTCTTTGGATCTATAGGATGGGACTCTAATAACTCAGCAAAACTGGAAGGTCTTTTGCAGGGTCTTCATCTGGATAAGGAGCACAACTTCTTCCTTTAAAAGTGGAAAGGGAATCTCAGATACTAATCAACGCAGCAACGCATATCCTCATGGGTGCCTCTTCCACCAAGGTATTCAAAAGCTGGCGTCTTGCTGCTAGATTAGAACATATTGAACAATGGCTCAAATCTCCCTGGGCTATATCATTCAAGCATGTCAAACACTCTGGAAACAAGATAGTGAATCTCCTTGCAAAAAAATGAGTTGATTATGAACACACCATTTTCTCGGGCCCTTTAGACAATATCAATGATGCTTCTCTCATACAGGAATGCACTAAACTGGTGCAAAATGAAGCAATGCTCCTGGAGGTGAGTGTATAAATGCTGGAGATAGACAACGAGCCCATCGTGTGCAACATGGCCACGCATGGGCACTATATAGATGCATTTAACTTAGCCAGTGGCTCGCCTCCCTCCACCTTTAATGCGCTCATATTGAATTTCTATTCACCTCTCCACAAAATGGCTTCGCATTTCACCATCCCTCCATTTCCCTCTCGTTGTATCTACCCCTATGCGGTCTCAGAGTCAAGCTCTCGAACGCACACAAGGAGGCAGTGTAGCCTTCATTGCTGGCTTACGCTTGCCCCTGACCTCCATTTCTCTCACAGTATTTACTACAACCTCATTTTCTTTCCTCCGTCTAAGGATTTAAATTCCTCTACTCGCACTGTCACCACGCCTTTGCCACCCTTCCTCTCTATCAATTCCGACAGCTCCAACATGCCCAAACAGCACAGAATGCGCTGCCTCCGTGGTAGTGATAGGGGTCGCGCATCTCTCCCACCTTTTTCCATTCACTCAAAGTCTCTTTCTCCACCTCCTTAAGCGATTTCCGCCCATTCTCCTTCCACTCGTAGAGGCAGAGGTAAAGACCTTTCCCCGTAACTCCCTCTTGCTATTCATCCTGAACCTTGCACCTCGCCGCTTGATGAAACTCCTGTCCAGTATCACTCCACAAGCTGAGGTGGAGGACGTAGCTGGGCTTCTCATCCCCGGCAGTCAATTCACTTGGAGGCTAGTCAAACGCTACCTAAGGATAATTCTGCACAATTTCATTAGAACTGTGCTTTGGAAAGACCCCGTCTTATTGCCACCATCACCATCAGTTTTCAGGAAGAAACCTCCTTGTCTACAGAACGCAACACTAGGAAGAGATCTATTAATTCCAACATTGCCATAGAGCCTCAACAACTCTTAAGGAAGTTTGAGGCCTTACCTGCTAAGCCCACTGCGAATTCCTCCAGCAGTAATGGTAGCAGCAGCATTAGTAGTGGGAGTCTAGAATGGTCGAGTGAAGATTGCAGGAAGGGCAGTGCGAGCGTAATTTGTACTGCAACAACACCTGAACCAGCTACCCATCAAGCGACGCATGCAAATGACTACTCCGATGAGTACAGGTGCCTCATTGTGAAGGAACCACTGCCTGAACAGAATGACACCTTCCACGGAAGGGTATTTTTTTACTGCAACGTTTATTTTCCATGTTAAAATGTATTTGCTGAACTTTTTTTCAACTTTTAAGTATTTACTCTGAAGTTGGCTTCCCCTTTGAGAGTAGTTTTATCATGACCGGTTTCCCCATATGGGGCAGTCATTTTTTTGTTTTTTTGACTTATAATGCCTCCTTAATTGGCTAGTACAACAATTCCAGAGGCTTGACTCATCTTGTATATTATGTTCTATTAATAGAATTTAGTCCAACTTAGAAAAAAAAATAAACCCAAGGGATTATTAATAATATAAACCAAAATAACTAATAAACCCAAGGGTTTAATATTATAAACCAAAGTAATTGATGAACACAAGGGATAAATATTGAAAACCTAAGGTATGAATAAGACCAAGGGATCAATATAAAAAACAAAAGAGATTAATAAACCCTAAGAATTAAATTTATAAACTCAAAAATCTAAGAAATTAATAAACCCTAAAAATTAATATTTTAAACCCAAGAGATTAATAAACCCAAGCGATTATTAATAATATAAACTAAAAGAACTAACAAGCTCAAGCATTTCATATTATAAACCAAAATAATTGGTGAACCCAAGGGATAAATATTAAAAACGTAAGGGCTCAATAAGACCAAGGGATCAATATTAAAAAAACAAGATATTAATAAACCCTAAGAATTAATATTTTAAACTGAGAAACCTAAGAAATTAATAAACCCTAAGAATTAATATTTTAAACTAAAGGTATTAATATGCCTAATGGATAATTAATATTGTAAACAAAAATAACTAATAAATCAAAGGGTTTAATATTATAAACCAAAGAAATTATTAATATTATAAAGTTCAATAACAAACAAACCCAAGCATTTAATATTATAAACCAAAGAAATTAATAAATGTAATGGAAAAACATAAGGTATAAATACTATTATTATAAACCAAGAAATTAGTAAACCCTAAGAAATAATATTTTAAACTCAAGAGATTAATAAACCCAAGGATTATTAATAATATAAACTAAAAGAACTAATAAACCCAAGTGTTTAATATTATAAACCAAAGGAAATCGTGAACTCAAGGGATAAATATTGAAAACCTAAGGAATCAATAAGGCCAAGGAATCAATATTAAAAACACAAGAGATAATAAACCCCAAGAATTAATATTTTAAACTAAAAATATAAGAAATTAATAAGCCATAAGAATCAATATTTTAAACTCAAGAGATTAATAAACCCTAGGGATTATTATTATTATAAACCAAAACAAATAATAAATAAACCAAATGAATTCGTGAACCCAAAGCATAAACATCAAAAACTTAAGGGATTAATAAGGCTAAGGGATCAATATTAAAAACAGAAGGGATTAATAAACCCTAAGAAATAATATTTTAAACTCAAAAACCTAAGAAATTAGTAAACCCTAAGAATTAATATGTTAAACTCAATATATTAATAAACCCAAAGTATTATTAATATTGTAAACCAAAAGAAGTAATAAACCCAAGGGTAAATAACATTATCAACCAAAGGAATTGGTGAACCCAAGGGATAAATATTAAAAACATAAGAGATCAACGAGGCCAATGAATCCATATTAAAAACAAAATAGATTAATAAACCTTAGGAATAAATATTTTAAATACAAATGAATGAGAAACTCACATGATTAATAAAGAGATTGATAAAACCTACAAAATAATATTTTAAACAAAAAATATTAATAAACTCATATGATTATTAATATTATAAACCGAAGGTAATAATATTAAACCTAAGTGATGAATATTATAAATCTGAAGTATATAAAAACCTTTAGATAAATACTATAAAATGTGAAATAAACATGGTTGACCATGCTTGATTTAGACATTAAGACAATTGTTATCACAATGCAACATTGGACCAAGGATTACCATGGTTTGTCATGGTTGATTTTCATATTTAGACAATTTTTTTCATAATGTGACATTCGACCATGGAAGACCTTGATCAACTATGGCTAACGATGATTAACGATGGTTTCACATGGTTGATTTTCATATTGAGATAATGTTTTCCATAATTTGACATTGGACCATGCATTAAAATTATATTGTAGGACTAATATTTAAACCCTAATATTGGGATTTAATAAACTGAAGGGACTAATATTACCAACCCAAATAATTAGAAAACTCAAGAGATCAATTTTATAAACCCAATGGATCAAGAAACCGAGGGAAATATTAATTTTATAAGCATAAAACATTAATAAATCCAAGGGATTATTAATATTATAAACAAAGAACGTCAATAAACCCAACATATAAATATTATAAACCAACGCGATAATATTATAAATACAAGTTATTAATAAACCCAAGTGATTAATAAACTTGAAGGATCAATAAACCCAAGAAACTCATATAAAAAACCTAATAAATTAATAAACCACGATAATTTAAATTTTTAACTCAAGAGATTAATAAACCCAAGGGATTATTAATATTATAAACCAAAAGAACTAATTAACACAAGGGTTTAATATTATAAACCAAAGGGATAAATATTAAAAACCTAAGAGATCAACAAGCTGAAGGGATTCATATTAAAAACAAAAGATATTAATAGAGCCTAAGAATTAATATTTTAAATACAAATAAATGATAAATTCTCATGATTATTAATATTATAAACTCATGCAATAAATAAACCTTGAGGATTGTTAATATTATAAACCCAACGAATTAATAAACTAAAGGATCAAGAAACCCAATGGATTGATATTAAAAACTCAACGAAATAATAAAAAGGGATTAATACTAAAAGTCCAAGGGTTTATAAACCTAAGGTAATAATATTAAACCTAAGAGATTAATATTATAAACCCTTAATTATATAAACCCTTACATAAATACTGTAAACCGTGATATAAACATTAATATTCTAAACTGAAGGGACTAATAAACCCAAGAGAATAAATGATAAACCAAAGTAATTATTAATATTATAAAGCTAATGAACAAATAAACCCAAGCGTTTAATATTATAAACTCAAAAAATTAGTAAACCTAAAGGAAAAATATTATAAACCTAAGGGATAATTATTAATATTATAAACCAAGAAATTAATAAAATCTAAGAATTAATATTTTAAACTCAAAAGATTAATAAACCCTAAGAATTAATGTTTTAAACTCAAAACCCTAAGAAATTAATAAACACTAAAAATTAATATTTTAAAATCAAGAGATTATTAAATCCAAAGGATTATTAATATTATAAACCTAAAAAACTAATAAACCCAAGGTTTTAATATTATAAGCCAAAGGAATTGGTGAATTGGGATAAATATTAACAACCTAAGGGATCAATATTAAAAACACAAGAGCTTAGTAAAGTGTGTGACTTAATATTTTAAATACAAAAGATTGATAAAATCACATGATTATTAATATTATAAACCCCAAGCGATCAAACCTTACTCATTGTTAATATTATAAATTAATGAATTAATAAACTAAAGGGATATTCAATTTCATGATCATTGTAACCAAAGAAAGAAAATTGAAATTAACATATATTTTTTGTTCTCTTTACATAAAAAAATTCCACTACAAAAATGGACTTGAAACACTCAATCAAAATTCATTTATCAAATAGCCTCTTCCAAAGCACAACCAGACCGACGAAAATAGGAACACCAATTCAAATGAATAGGATAATTATCACAATACTTAACGAATTCCAACCAATCCCTTCTTTTCTTCCTTCGAGCCTCCCTCATGTGCACATGCAACAAGCATTTTACATTCGCTTTCATTTCATCTAGCACAAGAAGATGTTCATTAATAAAAGCAGGATGGAAGCCACGTTTTCTATCGAACATGTTCCGAAGATATTCTCTAGAAACTTATCACTCTAAAAATATTTTTCACCGCATGATTATAATAGATGTCATCATTATTATCCATATCTGCATTTGAAAGGAAAAATGAAAAGATCAAGATTAATACACACAGACAAAAACATCTAAGCACGCACGCGCACACACACACACACACATATAAAACATAACATCACATTTTTATTATTGTTAAAAAACTTAATAAAAAAATGGCATGCTATAAAATAACCTAAGACTACATGAACCAAATGATATAGAAATTTATACAAATAAAAACCTCATTAGCAATACATATTTTACACATGAAATGAGTGATGAAAATACACATTAAATGAGTGATAAAATTAAATGAGTGATGATGTAGGAGAATCCTGCTTGGGTTTTATTAAAATATTGTGTAATTACGGGGGTGATGTCTTTTAACTATATTATAAATTATTATTCTCATTTTTAATAAATTAAGAGAGAAAAATGTATGTGTGAGGATTATTGTAAATATTATTTTAATAAATTAAAAGATATGAGAGGAGTTGAATTAGGTAGATAATCTAGGGATTAAGAATTCCTTAAACGGGACTTACTTGAGTCCACAAAAAAGGATAAATATAATTTAGATTTTAGTTGAGATTTGTGTGGAGGAAATGATGGATTGGAATAAATTTATTATTATGTATAAGTATGAGGAGTGTGTGAAGATGGAAAACAGTGAGGAATACAGAGAGAGATTGAGAGGTTTTGTAAAAGGGCGTAGAGCCAAGAGGCCATCCATTGTAATATGCAGCCAATTAGTTTGTATCTATAATTTTTCTAGTTATTATATGCCATTACTTTTATTGGTGTGACTCTCTTTTATTTATGTATATTTTTAAGCTGAATCAAATGTATTTTTAATGAAGAGCTTTATTGAGTATTTTCATGCTGAAGGAAGCACGCACACTATCATATGCAAATATCTATTTTATAGCAGAATCCTAGCATCATTTGTTATCAAAGCCTGGATTTGTAATCATGTTTGCATCATTGTTGTGTGGTGAATTAGATTCCATTTAGGTGGATCGTTGGATGAGTGGATTGATGTGGCGCGTTGTCAAGCTATGAGAATCTTTGTATGAAGCGTAAGGGAGATTTATTGAACCCAAAGTTTGATACAATTTACAGGATTGATACCAGTACCTGCTATTTAAATTCTCAAAGTTATATTAGCAAATTTTCTAAGTTTTGAGGAGGAGCATGAAGACAAGAGTACATAGAGAAAAAGTATGTAAAGAGGACCAACCATGAGTTGTGTAGACGAAAGTGGCTAAGGGATCATTTTACTTCGGCGTAGAGTGGAAATCTTATACTGTAAGTTGGAACACGGTTCTAAGAGCTGGAATTGGAAATCGATTTGGTTGTGATGTTCCCAAGAAAGCTGGTGGGAAGGGTGTAATATCTTGTGTGGGAAATTGGCTCATCGAGGTGTGTTGGTATCACTGTTGCAAGATCTGCAATCAGAGATCAATTTCCAACAGTGATCAAATCAAAGATGTGTATCATCGAAGATTCGGTAATGCGAATTCAGACTTAATGCATTGTAATGGAGTGCAGCCAGTGTATAGAAGCATATTTTTGTTTGGAAATAGGGTGGAGGAGAAGATGAGTTACTATGGAGACATGGTGTGCGACCAATTTAATTCGATACTATGATAGCAGTTTGACACAGTCTCTCTGGAACCATGGAAGCGATTAGCATCATGCTGCATTTGGTGTGTGTGGACCCAATTCCTTGTGTGACTGCATGAGGAACTAACGCAATTCCCATGGGGTTATGGTGAGAGCAGTATTAACATGTTGTGATTTGGGGTGTGCGGCCTTCGGTGCTTGGAGTCTGGGTAAAGACAGACCCATGGATATGGTAGAAACGGTGGAGCAATGTATATATATATACAAATGCATTTTGATATGCAAATACAGTCAGTTGACATCACTTATCTGATTGTTATTTATTTGATTTCCTGTGTGGTAAGTGTATTGGCAGCAAACTCAAAGGGGACGCAACGTGTGGCATATGGTGTAAGCAACGTCTATATGGTATACACTTCCGTGGTTTATGGTGAAAGGCGTTCGGATATATGTGTATACACGCTATCCCAATATGAATACGTTAAACCTTGAAATCATGAAATCTATTATGTTTTCTTTGATTGTTGTGGAATGGTCGTGTGGGCAGTGGTCTCAAAACAAAATGCAGTGTTTTATTTTCTAAAGTGGATTCCATGTTTGTGACTGCAATAGGGCAGCATTTTTCTTTTCAAATGCGTTGTGGAGTTGTGAAGAAATAAGCTTGTGGTAGATGGTATGTAAAATCCAGTTTAATTCAACCGAAACTATACATTCCTTGTAGGGGATCATCTGAAAATGGTGTTTTATCTGAGTGGCATCCTTAGTTCTATTCCTTTAGGCACGTCTCCCTCGAGAATGGAAATGAGAAAAAATTGGAGGATTATAAAAGATCTCGTCCGCAGCAAGTTTTCTAGAAAGTGGATAGAGAGCTTGATCGAAAAGCCTTGAAGAATATTTTTGAATGAAAATTGATTGATGTGTCTAATCGTCCATGTAAAGGTAAATTGTGGCCGAATTATATCATGTTGGTACTTTTTGTTTTAACCAAAGTATAGAATGTTAATTGGAAGTTGAATATATGATTTTTGAAAGTGGGTTTTAACAAATTTTATTCATATATTCGAAAGTTAATTAAAAGGGTATTTTATTATGGTTTATAACCATAATCTTAAAAAGGAGATCAGCTTCCGCATGACAGGATATGGGCAAGAGAAAGTTTGTAGTAGCATGTGAAGTTCAAGAACTAGATCCATTAAGAAAAAAATACATCTAGAATGCGACACAATTGTTCTATGAAAGGAGGAAGCAACAAAAGACAACAAATGTTGCGTAACAAAAGCATGGTAAATGGCGGGAAAAGGTATGTTAAGTAAAATTGTAGGCAACCATATTAAATTTTGACATTTTTTGGTTTTCTTAACAAAAATCGAATTTATAGATAAGTATTTTTGTGGGAATGATTTATAGATATGTCAACATGTTGTTCAAAATCAAAGTGAAAATGTTGCAAATACGGAAGTATAAGGTTTTATCACCACGGTAGCTTTAAAGAAAATTCAGTTTCGCTTAAATGAATGGAAAAGGAGAATAAAAAATCATGTGTGATATAAAGAGAAACATGCATTTTTATATGAGGTGGTTTATTATGCATAGTGTGGGTTCTTCATAGTTTTGGCTAAGTCATTTTGAACCAAAGCTTGTAGTTGTAATGGGAGAATTCTTTTGATTTGTGTCCAAAACACAAACAAACCAAATTGCTTGATGTTATATAATCTTTGTTTTTACCATCATGTGGCGACATCTAAGGAGGTGTTATTCAGGATGGGCACAATGTACGAGTTGTACGTTATTCATCGAAGAGGTTGAAAACATGAATAGCTTGTTCTCTGTACATAGGTGCAGAGATGTGAATTGATGTACAATTTATAATGTGCAGTTGTATGGTGCATAAAAGTGCAAGAAAAATGTTGGCACTAAGATGACATGCTTATGGTATGAAGGGCATGCGAATATTCATAGCGAGAAAGATGACACGAAAGAGTGAAGTCCAAAGAGTTGAAATTGCAAAGAGAAGGTTTATTAATAACTTTAATGGGAGCATAAGGTATGATAATTCAGAAAGTATTTTTGAATGTTGAAAATTGAATGGTTTATTTATTTTCACCATAAAATAAAACTTGGAAAACCTGGATTTTGATTAAATACTTTAGTATCATGTGAAATGATAATGGGAAAATAATGATCTTTTCATAAGAATGAAGTATGAGAGAAAGAGTAAAGATTTTACATCATAAAAATGTATTAGGGGTGTATGTTCTTTGGAAGATTGTATAACTTGAATTAAGTCAAAATATCCACTATCATAGTTATTGGGGCAAGACTTGAAGTCAAAACAGATGTTAGGGTCAAATGAAAGTTTGGATAGTTTGAGTTAAGGTTGAGTATTTTTCATCCAAGATGAAGAGTTGGTGTAAAGTCTGAAGTCAAAGAGTCGTAAGCTAATTCAATGTTCTGAATGTAATTGGGTGTGTTGTGGACAATTTTGTCGCCCCTAGAGACAGTCTAGAGTTGCCATAGACCAGTGCTTAGGACATCTTAATATAGCAAGGAGCCCATCATATAGCTTGGGTTGTCAATCCGAAGGCTCTCTTACTATATCTTGTTGAGCAAGGAAATTAGTTTGAATGGGACCAATCTCTCTCAGAAGCTGATACAAATATAAGAATAGTCTAGGAACATCATGCAAAACTCCAATACAAAGGCATCAGACAGTTAAGAGACAGCTTACTGTAAAGAGGGCCAATTCAAATAATATGCCACAGAAATCAAATATCAAGATGTGGATGCAGGGAGGAAACATGAGGAAGATATTAGCTAACATGAGACTGATACCCAGATACACAACAACATCACATATGGGCTTATCAAACTAAGAATCCATACATGACAATGGCGTTTTAAAAGCACCCTCCTCAAGTAACTAATATAGCATAAAGTATGGATGAGATGAACATGGAACAGTATATCATGACTAGGCCTATTTAAAGCGCTTGACTAACCCCAGTATGGGCATCAACTAGGATGAATCCTTACTCAAGATTAGTGAGCCACTCGCATTCTAGAGCATGATACAAGAAGATAAATAGCATGAAATGAGATATTTTATTAACACATATGAGAAAATTACATACTGTGAGATACCAAAGACCAGAATCCTCATTACAGTTATAACTCCTCCTCACTGAGACCCTACGAGCTTTGAACCTTCATACAGAAGTGCTACAAAATGTATACAAAAGCCTTTTCACTGCACAGTTTGTTGATAGAAATCTGGAACCTCTACAATGTCTTTCTTTCTAGTTTTTATAGAGGAAAGAGAAAACCAAAGAGAATGAGGTAGGTGATATACATTTAATGATCTTATTTAATCAAATTTGAAAGAAAAACCCACCTATGTTGTTTGGCGGTGCTGAACTAATGCACGTACTCAACTACTACTTCATGAAATAAATGTTGAAGATAAAAATCTCTTCATGAACATGACATAAAGAATAAAATATACAGATGTTCTGTACTTGACTGAAAGAATAAATATGCTGCAATAAAACCCTGAGGGTGCTTGTATTTGTGTATTTTACTCTCGGCTCTCTAACTTCCAGTTTCGACCTCAGATCTTTAATGCAGGGCTCTGCGCCTCTTAATCTTTTGCTGATATTTCATGTTGCCCCATTAATACTCTCGCCTGCTCAAATCTATCTCTTGATTTTCTCTAGAGGGTTCTATGGATTCATATCCTTGCTTTCTTTAATGATAGTCATTTCATACAACTACCCTCGGCTTCCCTCCTGAATTTCTTCCTCGAAAACAGTCGAGGGCAATGCTCCTGATCTCTGTTAACAAGGCAGCAAATCATAATGATTGCGGGCCGGGTGGGATACGGATGCGGGGGCCACCATTATTGCGTTGATTGCAGGCCGTAGATCTGCAATTGGATCGGACGGCTATGATTTGGCCCGGAAACATGAGGCGACAAGCTCTTTCTCGTTCAGGCACGCGGTTCTTCCACTCAGGTCATATGGGAATTCAAGCAAAAGGTGTTGCGGCTGTGTGGGCTAGGCCCGATATGTTTTATAAACGTGGATTTCAACCTTTGAATAGTGTATTTTCGGGCGAAAAGAGTAACGGTAGACCAAACATGGAGGGCTTTGGCCGCGAAAGATGTTCTAAACAGACCCAAAGGAAACTAGTGGCAAAAATTTAAATAGGGGGGCTGATATGCACAACATCGGCTCCATCTGGGGATGATGTGTTCATCCTTGGACATGTCGAGAACACGCAGACCAGTGAACATCTCTGTACGAACATTCTGTTTTTCAATTCCTCTGCGTTTCTTCTAATAATTTTTCCAGCACCCCTTTCTTTATGAAAATAAAAGCTAAAACAAGCTATATACAATATAATACAACAGGCATTCCCAGCCTGGATCAGAATTGAAAGTATAGATTGAGGAATTGGCCATTCACAGGGGCGTCCAGCAGATCACCCTATAGGTTTTCCAACATGAAAGTATTGTTTCCTCCTTGATTCACAATTTTGAATGGGCCAAACCACAACGGATCAAATTTAGCATGCTTGCCTTTCTCTGCTCTTCGAACGTCCCATCTGAGAACCAGGTCTCCAATTTGAAATTTCCTGTCTTTCGCATGCCGATCAAATACATTCTTCATTTTCTCCTGATATTCTATCAATCTCTGATTCACCTGGTTCCGTGTTTCCTCTAATTCGACCAATTGATTAATTCTTCTGACCATGTCATCTGGTTCTTCCTGACTTTCCTACATAAAACGTGCTACTGGCAACGCCAATTGCACAGGAAACACAGCTGCTCGCCCATACACCAACTCATAGGGAGATTTCCCTGTTGCTCTCTTGCTGGTTATCCTATTCACACATAGAGCAAATTTTAACTAGGAGTCCCAATTCTTCTGATTCTCATTTATTGTTTTCTTCAAGGCCCTCACCAGGGTTTTATTATAAGACTCTGCTAAGCCATTTCCCTGTGGGTAGTAAGCTGTGGAATGGGTTAATATGATGTTATACTGTTGGCAGAAATTTACAAATCTGGCAGACTTGAAAGCCTGTGCATTATCAGTTACAATCCTAGCAGGACAGCCAAACCTGGATATGATATTTTCCTCCATAAACTTGATTATCACAGCATCTGTGGCATTTCTTGTAGGTATTGCTTCCACCCATTTTGTGAAATAATCTGTGGCTGTTAGTATCCATTTATATTGGCCACTTAATGGGGGATGTATTTCTCCTATGAAATCTTATCCCCATTTTTGAAAAGGTTCATTGACATGGATAGGAATCAAGGGTAGAGCTGCTAATTTCTGTCTTTCTGCAAATCTTTGGCACTTGTCACACGCCCTAACCCAAGCAAAAGCATCTGTAAATAATTTTGGCCAGTAAAAGCCAGCCTTCAGGATCTTATGAGTTGTAGCCCTCCATCTGTAATGTCCTCCACATATTCCCTCGTGAAATTCTGTCATTATATTCTCCACTTCATTTTCTGTGAGGCATAATAGTAATATACCTGAAGGGTCTCTCCAATATAGCTGTCCATTAGCAATTGTGTATTTCTGGGATTTCATTCTTACAGCTCTGTATTTTATCTTATCACAACTTGGAGGACAGTTAAGTGTTAAAATATATTCAACTATTTATTTATACCAAGGTCTAGTGAGGTATTTTATATGTACCTTTTGAGTGGCCATCTCTAGTCCTTGCTGTTCTTCTCCTTTCTCAGATTCTTCATTTGCTATCATGAATAAATTAATGCCCAAGGCTTGATGATTTGATTCAGATAACATTTTAGCAAGTCCCTGTCCTTTAATCAGCTTAGTGGGTCTGATATCCAGATCATACTCCTGTATTTTTGCAATCCATCTTCCTCTTTTACCTTCGCTATCCCCCTGAACAAGAATATCTTTGACAGCTACTGTGGGAACATATGCAGTAATGTGAGATTGCAAAACATAGGTTCTAAAAGATTTAAGGGACTTTACCAGGGCATATGCCTGCTTCTCCAATATATTATATTTTAATTCAGCATCATGCAGCACTTGACTGAAGAAAGTTATAGGCTGCTCATATCCAGCTTCATTTTTCTGCAAAAAAACTCCAGCTATTGTATGAGGCGAAGAAAATGAAAATATCATAAATGGCTTTGCATAATCTGGCCCAGCTAGCACGGGAGATTCAGCAAATGCCTGTTTTATCCTGGTGAATGCATCTCTAGACTCCTGGGACCATCTTACTTCATTATCCTTTTTCAACATATCAGTTATATGCCTAACTATCTCAGCATAGTTAGGAATAAACCTTCTCAGAAAATTAATTCAGCCTAAAAACACCTGTACTTCCTTCCTATTCCTGGGTAAAGGAACACTGTTTATTACTTCAACTCTCTTAGGGTCTATTTTCACACCATCTTTAGTTACAATGTGCCCTAAGAGTTTTCCCTCATCTAATGCAAATAAATATTTTTGAGGATTGAGGGATAGGCCATACCTTCTGCATTTTTCAAAAGTTCTTCTTAAATGATCAATATGCTCATCATCATTCTTTGAAAACACTGTGATATCATCAAGATATACCACCAAAAACTTGTCCTGCTCGCCAACAAAGGCTATGTCCATTGCCCTCTGAAAAGTAGCTCCTGCATTAATTAATCCTAATGGCATCCTGGCATACATAAATGTTCCCCATGGTGTAGTGAATGCAGTTTTCTTCTGATCTTCTGGAAACACAGCTACCTGATTATAGCCAGAAAAACCATCCATCATTGACATTCTGGATGCTCCCACCACTTTCTGCAGGATGTGGTCCATTTTAGGCAGTGGATAATTATCCTTTAGAGATGCTCTATTTAAATTCCTGAAATCCACACACAGCCTTATTTCTCCATTTTTCTTTCGAACAGGAACAAGGTTTTCTACCCATTCTGAGTATCGCAATGGCACAATTATTTTGGCCTTCAGTAGCTTCTTGATTTCTTTTTCAATAGAGGGAAGCAACAGAGGATTTATCTGTCTGAGCTTCTGTTTATAAGGCTTCACGCCTTCCCTCAAAGGTATTTTATGTTGAATTATATTAACATCAAAAGTTTTTAGGTCCTGATAGGACCAAGCAAATACATCTTTATAAGATTGAAACAACTTCAAGTATTTTTCTTTATATTCTTCTGGGACCCTTTTAGATAATTTTACAATTTTGGGATGAGCATAAGTACCCAGATTTAAATCTTCTACTTGATCTTCTTCTATCACTTTGTTTGGCTGCAATGGAACATCATCTTTGTTAAATAATCTTTCTAGAGGCACCAGACCTTTGGGTATAACATTTCGTTTTAGCTACAGCACTTTATTACTTGCTATCTTTTCTTCCCATCTCTTTTCGGCAATGTTTTCAGTTTCCTCTTCTTCATGGTCATCAATCTCCATATTAGAGAATTCTCCCAATGTCTCCATGAATCTCTTCATCTGTTCATCATCTTCAAATACCTGCCAATGTTTAATATTATCTGGGATAGATGGCCTGTAACGTACCTCCACTTCATATCTTAAGAGTGGATTCTGAGGAGGACGGAATGTACTGGCAGCTAGAGCAAGAGAATCTGTTATTTTGTTCTGCTCCCGGGGCATGAACTGTATGTTAAATGCTGAGAAGAAGTTCTCCACCATGTCCCATACTTTGTTTCTATATGCTCTCAGCTGAGGATGCTTAGTTTGACATTGATTTCGAATCTGCCTTACCACCAGCTCAGAGTCTCCCATGACTTTTACACTTTGGATGCCCATGTTTCTAGATGTCTGTAGTCCCAATAAACATGCCTCATATTCGGCTATGTTATTGGTAGCTTCATACACCAATTTAAAGGACAGTGGCATCCATTTTCTTGTAGGAGAGATTAATAACACCCCAACTCCATTACCTTCTCTTGAATTTGCTCCATCAAAATGCAAAGTCCAAATTCCTGATTCCTGGTCCTCTTTAGGCTGCTCAGCTTGGATTTGACCAAAAAGGGGCTCATGAGCATAATTTTTATTTTCTTCTAACATCAAACATGAGAAGTCTCCCTCTTTGTTATAAACTGGGGAATTCTCTGAGCAGTCAGCCTTAGTTACCATTTTAACAAATCTAGTCTCCCTGTATAACCTCCTTTCCTGGCCTCCAAAGACTGGGACAGTAGCATATGTCAAACCCAATTTGATTGACCCACCAATTTTTGTACCCCAGAACCTTGACAGCAACATGCCAAAGCGGGCTAGGATATCAGCAACCACAATGTCCATGAACACACTCTTTGCTGGAATTTGGGCCAAATTGACCACTAAATCTTTAATCATTCCCAAGCATTTAACCCTTTTAGAATAAAATGAATATAGGTCTTTGTATGGTCTTGTAATTTGCAGTCCTAGCTATTCCATGACAGACAGAGGCATAAGATTATGGGAAGCCCCAGAATCTAACATACAATTGTGTAACAGCAGGTCATGAATAACTAGAGACACATAAAAAGGAGGAGTAGAAGGGTCTATCTCCTTGACATGTGGGCCAAAGACTACCATGGGTCTTTCTTCTTGAAGGTTTAAACTATCAGGTACAATTGGTATTTCAGGAGGGAGCATGAAGGAAGTAACTTGAGACTGATATACAGGTTGTTTTAATAGTTCGGTCAGGGGGACTGGAATCTTAATTTTCTCAAGTTATTTTTGCAAATTAAAAGCAGGAAGAGGATTTTCTATCACTAATTATTTTGACTCTTTATTTTCAGCTAAAGATTTAATTTCTTTTGACACTAACTCAGCATTAGGAGGACTGACTATTTTTGAAGAAGAGGGAATCTGATCATTAGGCTGCACGGGAGCATTTAGAGGACTCTTACCTTTTTCTATGTTTCCCTTTGCTGTCGATTCCTTCTGAGCAGGTGTTTCTTTCTGAGGTGGCTCCTTTTCTAGTTCTTGAGTTCGGGTCCTCTTCCTTGAAGCCCTGAGATCATACTTTACATTGAATTGTGCTTGCATGAAATCAGCAAATTGCTTACAATAATGGTCAATCTCTGCTTCTTCTTCTTCGTCTTGCAATGGGCATTCTACATCATCATTATTTGAAAAGGAAAGATTTGAATCTTCTAATCCATAAGCAGAATCTTCAGTGGAGTCATCTGCTGGACCTTCCAAATAGAATGGATGTGGTACCTGATCTTGTTGCTCCTTTGCTTCTCTAGGCAATATCTGCAATGGTGGTCTTTTATACTGGGGATTGTATCCTCTGTTTGGAGCATTATAGAAATTCTTGGGAGCTGCATTTTTAGCCTCCAAATCAAGCTTGACCATATTCTTAATCATCTTGCTTATTTCATCCATTTTTTCTGAATCCTTTTCCTGATTAGAGGAGGAAGCTTATTCTTTACGTCTCCTCCTAGTATCTTGTTCAATTTTTCCCTTCAGTTTCCCAGTGGAGGCAAAGTTTGCTTCCAGCTCCAAAGCATCCAACTGCACATCATCTAAAGTGGCAGGTTTTCTTTCTCTCAATGAGAATCCAAAGTCAAAATCAAAGGCTGCTATGAAAACTATCTTGGCAGTTGTTTCATGGGGCTTCATTTCAGGAGGCAGGCTCAAATATAACTTGTTGAATCTTTTAATAAACTCTGATACTCCTTCATTATGCTTCTTCTTCAAAGTATTAAATTCAGTAAGACACTGACCATAATCTTTCTTTTCTCCCCACTTTCTGAGAAAAGTATTCTCCATCTCGTCCCAGGTGGTCATAGAACGATTTCCCAATGTCTTGAACCATTTTCTGGCCTCACCCTCCAAAGATTGAACAAATAATCTTAAGACCACATCCAAATGCTTAACATTTAAATTTTCTGCAAAGGAACAGAAAGTCTGAAGATGCTTCTGAGCATCAATTTCATTTTCACCATTGAATCTTGGCAGTATCTTCAAATAATCCTGTGGCATATCATTTAATACTTGGGGTAAGGCTAGTGGAGCATATTTGTTCAATAGAAAAGCAGGGACATTAACCATTGGAGGAGGTGGGGGTTGTGCAACAGTATGAGATACAGATGAAGGAAGGGAATTAGGATGAAGTGGGGTATGAATAACAATGGGAATATATTGTATGGAAGCCTGAGGTGTAGCTGGGAATAGTTCACGGTTAACAACAGCTACTTCGGTAACTTCTTTAATTTCCTCAGCCTTAGGAGTAGGATGGAGATCCTCTTCAATCCAGGCACTTCGTCTACGTGGAGTTTCTGAGTAAAACTCGAGATTTTCTATTATGATCTCTTGAGAGGAAGAGGGTGGGTAATCTTCAACAGAATATTCAGGGTTTTCAGCACGAACTGATTTCCTCTCCTTCCAAACTCTTTTATGAATGATCTTCTCTGGGTCAGACATGTAAGGCATCTTTTACTGAGATGTATCTGACCTCAAATGTGGCTTACGATGAGCCATGACTACCAATAAATTTATCAAATAAAGAATAGTGGAATCGCCAATGTGAGGGATACGCAACTCTTCAACTCTCTGTGCTCACCTGATTAGAGAGTGAATACAATTTTTCGAGGCCCAGGAAAAGTGATATTCTAAAATTCGATCCCCGGCAATGGCGCCAGAAAGATGTTGTGGACAATTTTTTCGCCCCTAGAGACAGTCTAGAGTTTCCATAGACCAGTGCCTAGGACATCTTAATATAGCAATGAGCCCATCATATAGCTTGGGTTGTCAATCCGAAGGCTCTCTTACTATCTCTTGTTGAGCAAGGAAATTATTTTTAATGGGACCAATCTCTCTCATAAGCTGATACAAAGATAAGAATAGTGTAGGAACATCATGCAAAACTCCAATACAAAGGCATCAGACAGTTAAGAGACAGCTTACTGTAAAGAGGGCCAGTTCAAATAATATGCCACAGAAATCAAATATCAGAAAGTGGATGCAGTGAAGAAACATGAAGAAGATATTAGTTAACATGAGACTGATACCCAGATACACAACAGAATCACATATGGGCTTATCCAACCAAGAATCCATACATGACAATGGCGTTTTAAAAGCACCCTCCTCAAGTAACTAATATAGCAGAAAATATGGATGAGATGAACATGGAACAATATATCACGACTAGGCCTATTTAAAGCGCTTGACTAACCCCAGTATGGGCATCAACTAGGATGAATCCTTACTCAATATTAGTGAGCCACTCACATTCTAGAGCATGATACAAGAAGATAAATAGCATGAATTGAAATATTGTATTAACACATATGAGAAAATTACATACTGTGAGATACCAAAGACCAGAATCCTCATTACAGTTATAACTCCTCCTCACTGAGACCCTACGGGCTCTGAACCTTCATACAGAAGTGCTACAAAATGTATACAAAAGCCTTTTCACTGCACAGTTTGCTGATAGAAATCTGGAACCTCTACAATGTCTTTCTTTCTAGTTTTTATAGAGGAAAGAGAAAACCCAAGAGAATGAGGTAGGTGATATACATTTAATGATCTTATTTAATCAAATTTGAAAGAAAAACCCGCCTATGCTGTTTGGCAGTGCTGAACTGATGCACGTACTCTGCTACTACTTCATGAAATAAATGTTGAAGATAAAAATCTCTTCATGAACATGACATAAAGAATAAAATATACAGATGTTATGTACTTGACTGAAAGAAGAAATCTGCTGCAATAAAACCCTGAGGGTGCTTGTATTTGTGTATTGTACCCTCGGCTCTCTAACTTCGAGTTTCGACCTCAGATCTTTAATGCAGGGCTCTGCACCTCTTAATCTTTTGCTGATATTTCATGTTGCCCCATTAATTCTCTCACCTACTCAAATCTGTCTCTTGATTTTCTCTGGAGGGTTCTATGGATTCATATCCTTGCTTTCTTTAATGATATTCATTTCATACAACTACCCTCGACTTCCCTCCTGAATTTCTTCCTCGAAAACAGTCGAGGGAAATGCTCCTGATCTCTGTTAACAAGGCAGCAAATCATAATGATTCTTCTACCGCGGCAAACCTACAAAAACACAAACTAGTTAAAGAAAACCAGACCAGGATGGAGATGAGGGCGATGGCGACAATGAAAACATGGTCATACGACAAAAGCATGCAGGGTGGTAGAGAAAATACAGTGGAAACTTTGACGGGGCGTAAGTTTTCCACGTAGAACAGTTTAAACCTGATGAATGAATAAAACAACGAATATGAATGAAAACATATGTATATATATATATATATATATATATATATATATATATATATATATATATATATATATATACGGCAGGGGAAAACACCATAGACACGCGGGAGTATGACACGTGGACCTACGTAAAATCAAGGAGAACAGAAGACAAGGACGAAAGTACAGCAAATGTCGACAAAAAGGGTGATGTGGAGACGTGTGGTGAACAGGCGGAGGAGAACGCGTCTTAGACCGTCGGATTTTGAAACCAGATCAACGGCTTGAAGGCGCAGGGGCGACGTAATGGTGGGCCATAGGACACAACAGACATGGGCTAATGCGCGAGCAGCTTTGGAGGATATACGCCGTTGGATGGAGGTCGACAGATCCAATGGCGCGGGTGAATTCCGCTGCCCGGCCATTGTACAACCTTTAACGTGCGAAAAAGTGGTTTTGAATGCCGTACTCAGGGACACGTGGCATGCGATTTGTGGAATCACTGGCATTTGGTTGAAAACCGCCGGCTCAGTGGAGGTGGTGCGGAATTAACCGCTGGTTTTCTGCGGTGGGATACGGACACGGGGGCCACCATTATTGCGTTGATTGCGGGCCATAGATCTGCAATTGGATCAGACGGCTATGATTTGGCCCGGAAACATGAGGCGACAACTCTTTCTCGGTCAGGCACGCGGTTCTTCCACTCAGGTCATATGGGAATTCAAGCAAAAGGTGTTGTGGCTGTGTGGGATAGGCCCGATATGTTTTATAAACGTGGATTTCAACCTTTGCATAGTGTATTTTCGGGTGAAAAGAGTAACGGTAGACTGAACATGGAGGTCTTTGGCCACGAAAGATGTTCTAAAAAAAACCAAAGGAAACTGGTGGCCAAAATTTAAATAGGGGGGCTGATATGCACAACAGGGTGCATGATCGTTGGAGACTGACACCCAAAGAGTTTGGTCATTGTAACACAAGAATTACTAAAGTGTTGTTTGCAGCAAAGTTAAGCAAGAGAATTTCCAAGAGATGATTCCAAGATAGAGAACTGAAAGTGATCAAGCGCATGAAGAGAGCTTGCATTGTTGAATGGCAAGTATGGAGGCTTGCTGAGAAGTGGATTGAATGAAATCCACATGTGAACAATGAAGTTCACAAAGTAGGAGAACATGATTGGTGATAGTCATTTTAGAATATATGATGAAGACCACAACAAAAGAAAGAAGAAGGAAAATGCCAAGGTAAATGGCATATGTAAGAAGTTGACTGATGAAGAGTATGAGCGGGAGAAAGCTGAGATAACAGTTCATCTTGAGTTTTTTATGGAATTTTTGTAGAGAAATAAGGACCAAACACATGGTTGGACCATGAGGAAGAAAGTGAAGTGGCAGAGGCTACATGCAAAGAGGGAACAATAGGTAAAAATACAACTGACAGAAGAGTTGAGGAAGCTCGAGCAAATGATAAGTGTTCAAATGGGATGTGAAGAACTTAGAGAGGCTGAGTTGAAAATTGAAATTTCCATTTGTGGTCCAGAACAGGGTGAAATTCTGGGTGAAGAGATCAATGAGGAAGATCTCATGAACTATTGGAATAGTTCAGAGGAATCGGAAGATGTGTTATTGAGATAAGTAGATAAGGCTATGAAGCCTTGTATTTTTAAATCTCATAGTTTTTTTATGTTTTCAGGATGTGCGAAATGTGGTGGACAGTCTAGTGAAACTATCACAGAGATGAATGAAACTCTTGAGATGAAGTGTGATGGAAAATTCCTTTCAGAGGAGAAAGGTACTGATTTGTTGTAGTAGGAAGAAATCATAAATGAATCCTTGTTTGGTGTAAGACATCTAATGCAGGAGCATCAAGGGTGTTTTTTATTTTGTAAATATGTTAAAAGGGGGTGTGATAATTTTTAATATTTTATTAATTAATTTGAATAAAATAGGAGAAGGTGAGGATTTTTGTAAATATCTTTTTATTTAATAAAAGGATATGAGGGAATTTAATTAGTTGAAGGATTTTAGGGATAAAGATCTATCATTTAGGGATGTTGAGAGATTTAGGGGTTTGTTGAGGAATTGAAGGGATTGAGCATTTAATTAAATGATTTTTTTTTAAATTGTATAAATAAGAGGGGGTTTGAGAGAAAAAAAAACATGGAGGTAGAATAGAATAGGGAGAGAAGTAGGAGACAATGTTTTTCCTATATATCTATGTACAGCTGAAAGGGCCACGGAATTTTAATATCTGGCCATTAATGAGGTTTCTTTGAAATTTTTGGTTTCATATATATCAGCATAGAATTTGACTTTTGAGCTTATGTACATTGTTGAATTCGCTTTTGGTTGAATTGGTTTGATTTTTGTAAAAACTTGGTAATGTGATTCTGTTCATGGGTGAATAAATCGACATCGATATTGCAGTAATTAATTGAATACAGAATCGATTTTAAGTCATGCTTTGTGCTGAAAGAATGTTTGGATTTTTATAGGCATATGGAAAGAAAACAGAATTCAGTTAAATCGATTCATGCTGGAATGAAACTAAAATTGTAATTGTTGAAGAAAACGCAGGAAAGAAAAGATCGATCAGTCTTGTAGAGGCTGGATCGAATATCAGTGTATGAGAAAGCGTGCAAAGGAATTGTGCATATCTATTAATCGATCAACACATGCCGGAAGGAAATGTACAGTTTGACAGCGTTGATAGAATGCTGTTGGGGAAAAACGCACAATTCAACGTCAGTGGCATTCAGAATGTGTAGGAAAAATGGAATTGTTCCAAGAATGCGGAGGTCATTACACAACAAAGTAGATTCTCAGCGAAGGTGAACGCAGTTTGTGAAGGCGCATTCCATAATTTGGTCAGAACCACGTTGTGATGGTCAATTGGGAAGGTATGTTAATTACGTGGTTATTTGTATCATGATGGTTGTGTTGATAGGCGTCCAGAGTCATATTTTAAGTTGACTACATATATACCAGTAAGTAATTGAGCAGATCCATAGTATTGCTGGTATTATGACCTAAATGGTACTGAAGCAGTGGCTGAGGGGAGGCGCTGAGATGTATTTTCAAATATAGAAATCAATGGAAGCGCAGAAGAACCAACAATAAATTGATTTGAAATTGACCTGAGCAGAAACAATCTAACCCTGTCTAAATGTTTAAGGTGATGGCGCAATTGAAAGTGCGGAATGTTATGTTATAACGGTAAGCACGTTGATGTAAGTTCTTTGAGCGATGTTATTCAAATAGTTTGATTGCTGAAACCCACAATCTAAAGGAGCAGTCCAGAACGAGTTAGTTGAAATGAAAACTTCAAGCAGTTTGATGTTTGATATAGCAAACATATGAAAATTAAGCATTGGGGTTTAAAAGGTAAGGGCGCACTCTTCAATTGAATCCAATCATAATGCCAATGACTTTTGTAAACATGAGAAATTGCAGTGTAGTGAGTTAATTCCTAATCTCAAGAATTCATATACAGAATGAAGATCATTATGCAATGAAACTGAACTCTGGATGTCTTGAATATGAGTTAGAACGCTGGTATTAAAACAGTCAAGTCCGAGTCTTATTTAGACGTAGTATCATTTGTCCATGAGCTTTTGTTTGGTTGAAATTTGGTTATGATTTGAAATTTGAAAAGGCGCATGAACAATATTTGGTTGAAAACGTGTAAGCTTGAATTGGAAATGCAGATTCAGGTTATGGGATGATGGGTATAAGCCCATGTGAATGTTGGCATTGATATGGTTTTTCAAAATCATTTGAATATTATTTGAAGGTTTCAAAAGTTATGAAATTGCTTGAAGGTGAGTGGATGAAGATTGATATTATATGAGATGGTGTTAAATGATTTGAACCATATATTGGAAAGCTTCTGCATGTGGAAATGGGAAAGAGTGAATTTTCCTATGATTGATGTTTAAAATTTGGGAATTTGCTGAGTATGCATTCTTTTATGCATGGTTATTGAAGATCCTGTGTATTGCAGGCCTAGCCTTGCGTCATTTTTGGTATCAGAGCTGGAATAGCTCTGTATGAAAGTTTCTTGAAAAGCGTTGAAGATTGAATTTGAATTTATATCAAATCCTGTGTGGAGAAGTAACTCTCGGTTATGCATTCGAACAGAATAGAATTCTGTTTTGATTGGTAAAATTCGATATGGGTTGTATGAGTGGTTGACAAATTGCAGGTGATAAGTGTAGAGATAAATTATGACAGTGTTTATGAAGTAGCAGATGTGCATGCAGGCAAGGGAGGTCAGATTCTAATCTGACAGTCAAGCAAATCAGAGTACAGCTGGGAGAATGGAGAAGAACAATTAAGTTCTTAAAGGCAGGTAAAAAAGAATTAAGCAGAGATTGCATAGACAGGAAGAACCCACAGTGATGTTTGGAGGATGAAAATTCAATTAGATGTGAAAAATGAATGGAGAATCGTGCAGGTATTTTGTTTGTTTAATTTTGATTTGAGTTTTACTGACAAAGAAATGGATTGAGGATTGATGGTTTCAGCAATGAAGTATCTCAGCAAAGGAGATCAAGGGATAGTAATGAAAGAAGCTGTTAATGATTTCTGAGTGGAAGAAACTCAGCAAAGAAGGAATTGTTGCTGACAGTTAAAGCTTTGCTAGATAAAGTCGGAAGATTGGAAGAAAGGATCAGATTCTAAAATCTGATTGACAGTAGTGGAATATCGAGAAATTGTGCAGAGATTTTCTGAAACAGATTTGCAGGAATGGTGAGATTCCGAAGGTAATTGAAGGTATGCAATTTTGTCTAATGATTAGCATATATGAATGAATGAAATTTCATAGTGAGATTACAGTAGTTAAACTGTAAGAGGGATGTTAGTAAGCTTTGGAAGTAACAGAATTTGAAGTCACAGCTGAAAGCTAGTGGGAAGGATAGTCCATTCAAAAGTGCAGGTGAATGGAAGGACAAGATCAGATCGAGATCTTGAAGGTAAGATGATATGGTTTTATTTGGATTTGAAGAATAGAAGATTGTAGTCTTTGCATTGAAGCAGAAATACTATTGCAACTCCCAAAAGGAAATTCCATAGAAGATGAGGTTAAAATTGCTAGCAGATAAAGGAAGCTGGTGAAAGTTTGTAAGTGAAAACATAGATGTGGCAGACCCTTGAGGAATTCCAATAGAGATTGGATAAGGAGGACAGGTTTGTTCTTAGAAGATGCAGATGAGTTGAAGCCCAGGAAGAGCAAAGAGAAGTGCTCAAAGGAGGTTCCAGAGATAGAGAACCAATTGCTTTCCAAAAGACTGAGTGAGGAGAGCTTGGTGAGGTAAGTGTTAGCAGGACAGGACTTGCTGTTGAATAGGCTTTAGCGCAACTCATAGTAAATTGAGTAAGGAACTCATAGAGATAGAGAGGATGATGACTAGTGACAGTCATAACAGAGGTTCTGAAATAAACCACAGCAGAGGACAAAAGAAGAAGGATGCCAAGGAAATTGGCATACAGAGATAGTTAAGCAAAGAGGAATATGAGAGGGAGAAGGCTGAGATAGCAGTTCAGCTTGAGGTGTTAATGGAGATGTTGCAAAGAAATGAGGTAGACCAGAAGCATGGTTATGTCATAATAAAGAAGCTGAAGTGGCAGAGGCTACAAGAGAAGAGGAATCATCAGGTGAATATGCAGTTGATAAAGGAACTAAGGGAACTTGAACAGGTTATTGATGCCAGACAGAGGATAGAGAAGCTCGAAACAGTTGAGCTACAACAAAAGGAAGATGTTGAAGAAGATGTTGAAGTTTCGATATGTTACCCAGAGAGTGGACCATTACTTTTTGAAAGTGATGAAGAGCTAGAGGAGTTGAATCATATGAATGATTCCAAGCAGCCGGAAGATTTGATGATTGAAGCATCAAACAAGACCATAAGGTCTTGTGATTTTAAAACTAACGATTTGTGTATGATTGTACGTTTGGAAGAAGAGGAAGAACATCTACTGAAGGATGTTAAGGAAGATTTAGCAGAGGAAGAAAGAATATGTGATAATGAGACAACAACAAATGAGGAAATGGAAGATCGTGTAAAATTTCCAAAGTCCACTCCGAGTAAAATCATTGAGTTATATAGAGAATTAGACTTTCAAAGGAGGAAATTGGAAGAACAGAGGATGAATGTCCGGGATAGATTGCTGAAGAAGGATGACAAAGCGGTTGTCATAAATAATAATCAAAAAGAAATTGCAGATGGTGAGCAAAGGAATGTTGCAGAGGGAAAGGAAGTTTGGGAGGCCGCAACATTTATAGTAGCAGCAGTAGAAAAGGTGCAAAACAGCAGTAGGGTGAAAAGGAAGCAATCAAAACAAGTGAAGAACAAGCAAGAATGAGAGTTCAGAAATCAAGAGATGGAAACAATCAGCAGACAGAGGACATACTGGACAGAGAAATTGAGTTGTTAAGGAGGTTAATGATAAAAAAATCCCAGAGAAAGACACCCGAAAGAAAGAAAAGAAGCAACAACAAGAGAATGACAGCGAAAGATTGCAAGAGCAGAGCAAGTGGAGCATTACAGCACAAAATATGGAAACCTGGAAGACAACAGCAGATAACAACAGCAGTAAAGCAATTGACAAGCACGGAAAGATTACAAAATAAAATTTGGGATCCAGGAGGAAATAATTATCCAGACTTATGACCAGGTGGTCATGAATTTTCTTACATGGGGAGTCTGATGCAGGAGCATCAAGGGTATTTTTTTATTTGTAAATATGTTAGAAAAGGGGGTGTGACAATTTTTAATATTTTATTTAATTAATTTTTTATTTTAAATAAAATAGGAGGAAGTGAGGATTTTTGTAAATATCCTTTTATTAATTAAAAGGATATGAGAGAATTTGGGTAGTTAAGGATATAAAGGGATAAGATTCTAGATAAGAGGATTGTTGAGATATTTTAGTGATATTGAGATATTAAGGGGATTGAGCATTAAATTAGATTACTTTTAAAATTGTATAAATAAGAGGGGGTTTTGAGAGAAAAAAACATTGAGGTAGAATAGAATAGGGAGAGAAGTAGGAGATAGGGTTTTCCTATATATCTATGTACAGCTGAAAGGGCCACGGATTTTAATATCTGGCCATGAATGAGGTTTCTTTGAAATTTTTGGTTTCATATATATCAGTATAGAATTTGACTTTTTGAGCTTATTTACATTGTTGAATTCGCTTTTGGTTGAATTGGTTTGATTTTTGTAAAAACTTGGTAATGTGATTCTGTTCATGGGTGAATAAATCGACGTCGATATTGCAGTAATTAATTGAATAAAGAATCGATTTTAAGTCATGCTTTGTGCTGAAAGAATGTTTGGATTTTTATAGGCATATGGAAAGAAAACAGAATTCAGTTAATTCGATTCATGTTGGAATGAAACTAAAATTGTAATTGTTGAAGAAAACGCAGGAAAGAAAAGATCGATCAGTCTTGTAGAGGCTAGATCGAATATCAGTGTATGAGAAAGCGTGCAAAGGAATTGTGCATATCTATTAATCGATCAACACATGTCGGAAGGAAATGTACAGTTTGACAGCGTTGACAGAATGCTGTTGGGGAAAAACGCACAATTCAACGTCAGTGGCATTCAGAATGTGTAGGAAAAATGGAATTGTTCCAATAATGCGGAGGTCATTACACAGCAAAGTAGATTCTCAGCGAAGGTGAACGCAGTTTGTGAAGGCGCATTCCATAATTTGGTCAGAACCATGTTGCGATGGTCAATTGGGAAGGTATGTTAATTACGTGGTTATTTGTATCATGATGGTTGTGTTGATAGGCGTCCAGAGTCATATTTTAAGTTGACTACATATATACCAGTAAGTAATTGAGCAGATCCGTAGTATTGCTGGTATTATGACCTGAATTGTACTGAAGCAGTGACTGAGGGGAGGCGCTGAGATGTATTTTCAGATATAGAAATCAATGGAAGCGCAGAAGAACCAACAATAAATCGATTTGAAATTGACCTGAGCAGAAACAATCTAACCCTGTCTAAATGTTTAAGGTGATGGCGCAACTGAAAGTGCGGAATGTTATGTTATAACGGTTGTTAGAGTCGGTCCTTACAGCCCTCCGTCAGTGATCATTTCATTTTTTGCATATTCATTCTTAGGTGTCTCGCTTGTTCCACTTCGTTGCATTTCGCTAGGAGCATGCCATTGACGGATGAGGGGGTCTGTTGTCTTATGTTTCCTCATGCTTACACCTGCAGGGCTATTTAAAAAATTCCTCAAAAATCACTCAAATTCATCATCATTTCATTTATGGTCATTAAATGTCAATAAGTGTCTTTGGTCCTAGAGTCTAGGGTTTTCGAGTCATTTGCATACATGTCATAAAGCCCGCAGGATGAGGATGGTTCCGCAAGTTTTGATTTCATGTTTTTATTATCATTAGCATTTGAAAACATTTCTAGTCCAAAACTATGTTTTGGAACTAGAAATTGTTCAATTTTATTTGTGTAATAAATTATATTCATTTCACCAAGAAGAAGTTTCAATGCAAACCTCTGATCTTTTCCTAAGCTAAAAGAGTCATATCCCTGCAAGAGACAACAAAATCATCAGTTCAAAACTCAGAAAAGCAAAAAGAGAGATATTGTATTAAAAAGCCAAATGTGAAAAATGCAGAAACATTGTAATGTGGGTTATCAAATAGATTTGAAATCAAATCTGATTGTGAAAGATATTTTCATCATGTATAAAATGGAAAACAAGTTCATTTGCAAAGATCCACAGCATAGAAGTCGAAATCTGGAGTTTGGAGGCCGAAATCGTGTTTTGGAGAATTGTTGACAGAGTTTGGAGGTCGTGAGACCCACTTGGGCAAATGCGACCCACTTGGCAAATGCGACCCACCTGGGCGTTTTCTCCAGTGTAAATTATAACGCATGCGACCCACTTGGCAAAAGCGACCCACTTGATCGCATGCGACCCACTTGCTAACAGAGTTCAGAAAAGTTGCGTTGGGTGCCCAGATTCGATTCAAATTAGCTCCGGCGGCGTACAAACAGGTTTTTATCATCGCCCAATGGATTTTTAATGTAGTTGGGATGTCATAGATGTTGAAGAAATTGATCATGCTTGGAGAAATTTGTGTAAACCCTACCTTCACCATGTAAATGATTCCTCAAGGGTTTTCAATTTTATGGGCAGTTTATGAAGAATTTGGAAGCTGTTGAATGGTTCATACCCTAGCGCCATTGTATATGTCACCCTCATGCCTTCAGTCATCGTTTTATCATTGCCATTATACCCTTTCATGTTTTGCACAGTGTTCATGTTGGCTTGTGTTTAAACTCCATCACTATATCACTGTTGTCATCATCATTTGACTACCACTGTCATGTTCATTTTGTCTTTCATATGGTCTTTGCAGAGATGGTCCTATTCTACATTACATAAAACACAACCCTTCGACAGATTTGTGGCCATTATTAAAACTTGACTACACATTTGCATTTGGTAGTCATTTGTCAAAACTTTTTGCAATCTGAAAACAGAGATAGTGTTTATGCTATTAAAACAGAGCCATCCCTATCATGATTTTAGTTTTCCCTTGCTATTTGGGTATATGGTGATATCTGTTGGGTTTTGAAAATACATTAAAACTTGATTTTCACTGCACCTCTATCAGCAGCTATATTACAACTATCTTGTTCACAGCCATGTCAGAAACAGAGTCAGTTTATGAGCAGGAGTCGGACAGTGATTCCACGACTGAAGGTAATGTGTCACGGAGGTCTCACAGAGTTGTCAAAGGTGGTGATCATCGCAGAGAAGAGCCTACTTCTTTGGCTCGGTTGCAGGCATGTCCACTAGCAATGGATTGTTTTCGGTATTTGTCATGTTTTCGATTTTGTGAGATGATTGCACAAACCCGGCTTCATCGTGAACTAGCTCGTCTGTTTGTTCTACATTTACGGGATGGCCGGGTAAATCTTGCCGGGGTTGATTTCATTTTGTCACCCTTGACTACTGCTCAAGCCACTGGCATACCAAACATGGGCGAGGAATGGAACAAACGTCAGCATTTAGAGAAATTCCACTATGAGCCATACATTAAGACCGGATATATGAGGTACTTGGGCAGAGTTTTTCCATTCAGATTCTTGAGGGATGAGTTTGCACCGCTGATGAAACTCATCATTCAGTATTTTAGTTGTGAGGGCAGATATGCCCGTCTCTTTGCGTACCATATTCGTTTGTTGATGCACTTCACAAGGGTATGTATGATGAATATTCCGTACTTCATATATCGCAACATAGAGAGGATGGTGATTTTTGTGCAAAAGAAGACGAGCCTAGCGCAGCAGTACAGGAGTATATACCATTACGCTTTGATCAAGATCATAGTGTTACATCAGTTGGCAGAGCAGGGCATCACTTGGGAGGATTTCATTTCTCGTGACTTTTTCACAGTGCCACAGCCGCCTCCCGAGACAGTTCATGATGCCGGAGAGCCTTCACACCAGCCGGACATGCCTGAGGTTGAGCATATCAGCGCTCCTTTGGTTCGGACATATCAGCGAGGCCACAGGGCCTTATTTGCAGCGACACGGCGAGTATTATCTCCACGTGAGGTGGAAGGGGTCTTGCCGACTTCATCAGCACAGCGAGTATTATCTCCACATGATGTGGAAGGGGTCTCGCCTTCTTCTTCAGCGCAGGTACAGATACAGGACAGGGGCAAGAGGCCCATGCATGATGAGGGCCCATCAAGAGGCCGGGACACAGATTTCACAGTCATTGATGTTGATGCGAGCTCTCCTAGCTCGAAACTGAGGGAAGTCATCCAGGAGCAAAGGGCCGAGAATGACAAGCTGAAAGATCAATTGCAGAAGGCTCAGTGGGTGATTAACTATTTGGAGTAGTGCAACAAACAGCTTGAGGATGAGCTCACATTTTATGAGTTGCGCCGAATCCGTGAGGACAGACAGTGGAATCGAAAGAGACCCGGTGACATGACACCAACTGACAGAGATACTGTACTCACACATGTGAACATTCATCTGGAGAAATTGTTGGCGAAGGCCAATCGAGACAAAGACATGCTTCATCACATGAAAGGCCATTATTGGGCTCGCATGCATGTCTGCAAAGCGAGAATGAAGATTCTGAAGAGGAGGTTGTGCGAAGCACTAAGACGGCGGAAAAGGCCTAATCCACTTCGGATTTTGGCCGAAGCTTCATTGACTGGGCAAGATACATGATGGAGGACCTCCGCTCCGAATTTGAGCAAATTCGGAGAAAATTTTGTCATTTTGAAATTTTTGGGTCTAAAAACAGGTTTTTCAGTTAAGTGGGTCTCGCACTCATATGCTCACTTTTTGTCGGGACACTTGCTGAAGGAAATTTTTGCATTTTTGGATTTTTCATGGTTAGTTATGCATCCTCAGACATTACCTAAGCATTTCATCAGATTCTGGATGGTCAAAGAGCTCAAAAACACCATGAAAACCACCTTGCTGCCACCTTTTGCACCAGCAGGAAGTACTTCTTGGAGAAAGAAGTTTTGGAGGGTCAAATGAGCTCCAAATTGGGAAATTCCACTTGGGTTGGATAGTCAACATCCAGGGCTTTCCAACGAGCTATCATGAGCTCAATTGGGATGCCGGTAAGTACTTCAAATTCAGGCTGAAATTAATGCGACCCACTTGGCTCAAATGCGACCCACTTAAATTTTTGCTGAATTTTCAACTGCCAGCTCAGATTTTCGGCTAGTTTGGACCAGTTTTGCTTGTGGATGAAATTTTTGGGTTTTTATGATGTAAATTTATGTTTGGCATGTAACTTTGGTTTATTTTTATCTATTCTAGAAGATTCACTCTCAAAAAGGTAAAAATCATGTAAATGGATCAGTTCCCACTCTTTTAGAGGCAAGTTGTTAGCTGCCTAGATTGTAGTTCCATGATTAGAATTGGTTGAAACTGATCTCTGAAGAGGGAATTCGACCCCTAGAGGTGGGGAAAGGTGTTAGAGTGATCTATATATTGTAATTTCTGAGACATTCTACAGGTTGGACTCTTGGGAGACTTTTGGCACCATTGTACATATTTTTTCATATTTTGGCTAAGGAAAGATCAGAGGTTTTGCGGCATTTGTTGGGATCCTTGTGGTGTTCTGTTCTTGATGGTGTTTCCTCTTTGTTTACTGTAAGTTTCTTCATGTTTAAATGTATGCCATCCTTTCATATGCTTCTGAACTAAATTGAATGAGTAGATGAGGTTGAATCCATTGTTTACAGTGCTCTGCCTTTGAATTCAATTAGTTCTATATGTTTTCGACTGTTTGGAGAGGATCCAAGTTCTTCTTTGCCCTCTTCAGCTCCTCGTCAGTCTAATCTGTCCATATATCCAATCAAAAGCATCAAGACATTCACCTACCTCGCCCCAACTCGAAATCTGCAAAGGTATGACCTTATCCCTGGACCCAAAATCTGTTTTCCCAATTCTCCAACAAAAACCCAAAAACCAAAAAATCAAACATACCTATCTCTTTACTAGCCTAAAATCAGTTCCTATTGTAAGTCATCCTGCATCCTATTGCTCATTTTCTCGATATTGACGGAGAGAGCCCTCTCCTGTCCTCGTAGGGCTAGCTACGAGGCTGAGCCTGGTTTGATGTAGCCTCGAGTTTTACTTCATTTCAGCCTGAGGTAGATTTGAGCGCTAACATAGTGGCGACCATACTGGGGAAAAAAATAATCTTGATGGTTTGCTTGTTGATGTGTTTGTTCCATGAGTCTTAGACGGAGTCTGAAGTCACGCCAGGTAGCTTTCGAAACGCTTTTGCTATGCATAAGCGGTAGTAGATAAACGTTGCTTCAGTCGATCTCCGGTAAGCTTGTGAGTGCAGCACTTGATTTGTAAACCACCCCAGTATACTTATTCGCTCTAGACCCTTTGGATGATTGAGTCTAGAAGTTGAATGGCTGAAAATAATTGATTGTGTTCCTTGAAATTTATCCCGAGAAGATCAATACACTGGCTTCAAGAAGGAATACTAGGTCGAATCCTGACCCTGATCCACCAACAGTATTCGAAAATCCAAATATGATTCCTAGGATCCTTAGAAGACAAGGAAGTCAAGAAAGTTCTGAAAGAGAAATTCAAGTGAGTTTTGGAAATTCCAGATCGCTATCTAGATCTGCATCCTGTCCTGTGAAAATTATATATGTTGATGAAATTCCTTTTGATGCACGATTTGAAACATCCTTGTTTGTAAATTTTTCTGAAACTGAGTTGTCAAGATTAGTTCCGGATCCATTGTTTACCGAAGATTTGCAATATAGATTTGTTTCACATTACTTGGATAAACAGTTGCAAAATTCCATTGTGGATACCAACACTCCTGAATTCACTGAATCTGATCCACAAACTTTTGAACCATCTGAATTTGCATCTAGTTCACGGATCCCTACTGAGCCTCCCTTTATACCTACCATTCCGGTTCAGATTGAGTTTTCTGATCAGAAATCCATAGTAATTTCTCCTCCATCTCCACCGCATATACTTCGCACACCTACTGCTCCTAGTCCTCCTGTTTCTCCTAGACAACAGATTATCATCAATCCGCCAAGAGTCATGGCAGCCATATTTGCACCTCTTGCTTTACCAGCCAATTTAGATCCTATGCCTGCTGATTACCAAAGCAAAATTCCCATATTTGATGGCACACCACAGAGTATATCCGCTCAGCAGCACATCATTCGAATGACAGACTTCTTGGATCTGCATGAAGTTGATGCAGAAAATGTTTCAATGAGATTGTTTGCTCAGACTTTTGGAGGAGAAGTTCGTAAATGGTTCAGAGCTCTACAAGCCAAAAGTATCAACACATTGCAAGAACTTCAGGATCAGTTTTTAGATCGATGGGAGATGAAAAAGGATCCGCTGCAGATTACTTCAGAATATACAAACATCAAACGTAATCTTGGTGAGTCTATTCAGGATTATATTATTAGATTCAAGCAGTGGCTGAGGGGAGGCGCTGAGATGTATTTTCAGATATAGAAATCAATGGAAGCGCAGAAGAACCAACAATAAATCGATTTGCAATTGACCTGAGCAGAAACAATCTAACCCTGTCTAAATGTTTATTGTGACATAACCGAAAGTGCGGAATGTTATGTTATAACGCAAGTACAGAGTCGGTCCTTACAGCCCTCCGTCAGTGATCATTTCGTTTTTGCATATTCATTCTTAGGTGTCTCGCTTGTTCCACTTCGTTGCATTTCGCTAGGAGCATGCCATTGACTGACGAAGGGGTCTGTTGTCTTATGTTTCCTCATGCTTACACCTGCAGGGCTATTTAAAAAATTTCTCAAAAATCACTCAAACTCATCGTCATGTCATTTATGGTCATTAAATGTCAATAAGTGTCTTTGGTCCTAGAGTCTAGGGTTTTCGAGTCATTTGCATACATGTCATAAAGCCTGCAGGATGAGGATGGTTCCGCAAATTTTGATTTCATGTTTTTATTATCATAAGCATTAGAAAACATTTCTAGTCCAAAACTCTGTTTTGGAACTAGAAATTGTTCAATTCTATTTTTTGTAATAAATTGTATTCATGTCACCAAGAAGAAGTTTCACTGCAGACCTCTGATCTTTCCCTAAGCTAAAGAGCCACATCCCTGCCCAAAGAGTCACATCCCCGCAAGATAAGAGCCACATCCCCGCAAGAGACAACAAAATCATCAGCTCAAAGCTTTTAAAAGCCAAAAGAGAGATATTGTACTAAAAGGCCAAATGTAAAATGCAACATTGTAATGTGGGTTATCAAATAGATTTGAAATCAAATCCGATTCGAAAGATAATATTTTCCTCATGTATAAAGGCGACCACAAGTTCATTCTCACAAAATTCGCAAGATAAAAGTCGAAATCAAGTGTTTGGAGGCCTAAATCGTGTTTTGAGAAGTGTTGACAGCAGTTTGGAGGTCGTGAGACCCACTTGGGCGCATGCGACCCACTTGGCAAATGCGACCCAATTGATCGGTTTTGGCCGTTGTAAATTCTAACGCATGCGACCCACTTGAGGTGGATGCGACCCACTTGAGGGAGATGCGACCCACTTGCTAACAGAGTTCAGAAAATTGCATTTGGCACCCAGATTCGATTCAACTTGGCTCCGGCGGCGTACAAACAGGTTTTTATCATTGCCCAATGGATTTTTAATGTAGTTGGGATGTCATAGATGTTGAAGAAACTAATCATGCTTGGAAAAATTTGTGTAAACCCTACCTTCACCATGCAAATGATTCCTCAAGGGTTTTCAATTGAATGGGCAGTTTATGAAGAATTTGGAAGCTTTTGAATGGTTCACACCCTAGTGCATTGTATATGTCACCCTTATGCCTTCAGTCATCATTTTATCATTGCCATTATACCCTTTCATGTTTTGCACAGTTTTCATGTTGACTTATATTTAGCCTCCATTGCTATATCACTGCTGTCATCATCATTCGACTGCCATTTTCATGTTCATTTTGTCTTTCATATGGTCTTTGCAATGACGGTCCTATTCTACATTACATAAAACACAATCCTTTGACAGATTTTGGCCATTATTAGAACTTGACTACACATTTGCATTTGGTAGTCATTTGTCAAACCTACTTGCAATCTGAAAACAGAGATAGTGTTTATGCCATTAAAACAAAGCCATCCCTTGCTACTTGGGTATATGGGTGATATCTGTTGGGTTTTGAAAATACATTAAAACTTGGATTTCTTTCACCGCACCTCTATCGCCACTTATATTACAACTATCTTCGTTTCACACGCCATGTCAGAAACAGAGTCAGTTTATGAGCAGGAGTCAGACAGTGATTCCACGACTGAAGGTAATGTGCCACGGAGGCCTCACAGAGTTGTCAAAGGTGGTGATCATCGCAGAGAGGAGCCTACTTCTTTGGCTCAGTTGCAAGCATGTCCACTAGCAATGGATTTTTTTCGGTATCTGTCATGTTTTCGATTTTGTGAGATGATTGCGCAAACCCATCTTCATCGTGAACTAGCTCGTCTGTTTGTTCTACATTTATGGGATGGCCGTGTAAATCTTGCCGGGGTTGATTTCATTCTGTCACCCTTGACTATTTCTCAAGCCACTGGCATACCAAATATGGGCGAGGAATGGAACAAAAGTCAGCATTTAGAGAGATTCCACTATCAGCCATACATTAAACCTAGATATATGAAGTACTTGGGCAGAGTTTTTCCTTTCAGATTCTCGAGGGATGAGTTTGCACCGCTCATGAAACTCATCATTCAGTATTTTAGTTGTGAGGGCAGATATGCCCGTCTCTTTGCGTACCATATTCGTTTGTTGATGCACTTTACAAGGGTACGTATGATGAACATTCCGTACTTCATATATCGCAACATAGAGAGGATGGTGATTTTTGTACAGAAGAAGACGAGCCCAGGGAAGCAGTATAGGAGTATATATCATTACGCTTTGATCAAGATCATAGTGTTACATCAGTTGGCATAGCAGGGCATCGCTTGGGAGGATTTCATCTCTCGTGACGTTTTCACAATGCCACAGCCGCCTCCCGAGATAGTTCATGATGCGGGAGAGCCTTCACACCAGCTGGACATTCCTAAGGTTGGCCATATCAGCGCTCCATTGGTTCTGACATATCAGCGAGGCCACAGGGCCTTATTTGCAGCTACACGGCAAGTATTATCTCCATGTGAGGTGGAAGGGGTCTTGCCGACTTCATCAGCAGAGTGAGTATTATCTCCACATGATGTGGAAGGGGTCTCGCCTTCTTCGCCGTAGGTACGTATACATGTGATGTGGGCAAGAGGCCCATGCACGATGAGGCCCCACGGGGAGGTTTGTGGGACACAGATTTCACAGTCCTTGATGTTGATGCGAGCTCTCCTAGCTCGAAACTGAGGGAAGTCATCCAGGAGCAAAGGGCCGAGAATGAAAAACTGAAAGATCAATTGCAGAAGGCTCAGTGGGTGATAAACTATTTGGAGCATCACAACAAACAGCTTGAGGATGAGCTCACATTTTATGAGCTGCGTCAAATCCGTGAGGACCGACAGTGGAATCGAAAGAGACCTGGTGACATGACACCAGCTGATTGAGATACTGTACTCACACATGTGAACATTCATCTGGAGAAATTGTTGGCGAAGGCCAATCGAGACAAAGACATGCTTCGTCACATGAAAGGCCATTATTGGGCTCGCATGCATGTCTGCAAAGCGTGAATGAAGATTCTGAAGAGGAGGTTGTGTGAAGCACTAAGACGGCGGAAAAGGCCTAATCCACTTCGGATTTTGGCCGAGGCTTCGTTGACTGGGCAAGATACATGATGGAGATTCTCCGCTCTCGAATTTGAGCAAATTCGGAGAAAATTTTGTCATTTTGAAGGGTTTGGGTCTAAAACAGGTTTCTAGTAATGGGTCTCGCACTCATATGCTCACTTTTTTTCGGGACACTTGCTGAAGGAAATTTTTGCATTTTTGGATTTTTCATGGTTAGTTATGCATCCTTAGACATTACCTAAGCATTTCATTAGATTCTGGATGGTCAAAGAGCTCAAAAACACCATGAAAACCACCTTGCTGCTACCTTTTGCACCAGCAGGAAGTACTTCTTGGAGAAAGAGGTTTTGGAGGGTCAAATGAGCTCCAAATTGAGAAATTCCACTTGGGTTGGATAGTCAACATCCAGGGCTTTCCAACGAGCTATCATGAGCTCAATTGGGATGCCGGTAAGTGGCTTCAAATTCAGGCTGGAATAATGCGACCCCTCGGCCCAAATGCGACCCACTTAAATTTTTGCTGAATTTTCAACTGCCAGCTCAGATTTTCGGCTAGTTTGGACCAGTTTTGCTTGTGGATGGAATTTTTGGGTTTTTATGATGTAAATGTATGTTGGGCATGTAACTTTGGCTTATTTTTATCTATTCTAGAAGATTCACTCTCAAAAAAGTGAAAATCATGTAAATGAATCAGTTTCCACTCTTTTAGAGGCAAGTTGTTAGCTGCCTAGATTGTAGTTCCATGATTAGAATTTGTTGAAAATGATCCATGAAGAAGGAATTCGACCCCTAGAGGTGTGGGAAGGGGTTAGAGTGATCTATATATCGTAATTTCTCAATCATTTTCAGAGGTTGGAGAGGTTGGACTCTTGGGAGACTTTTGGCACCATTGTACATATTTTTTCATATTTTGGCTAAGGAAAGATCAGAGGTTTTGCGGCACTTGTTGGGATCCTTGTGGTGTTTTGTTCTTGATGGTGTTTCCTCTTTGTTTACTGTAAGTTTCTTATGTTTAAATGTATTCCATCCTTTCATATGCTTCTGAACTAAATTGAATGAGCAGATGAGGTTGAATCCATTGTTTACAGTGCTCTGCCTTTGAATTCAGTTAGTTCTATATGTTTTTCGACTGTTTGGAGAGGATCCAAGTTCTTCTTTGCCCTTCGCCTGCCGCCCAATCTGTCCATATATCCAATCAAAAGCATCAAGACATTCACCTACCTCGCCCCAACTCGAAATCTGCAAAGGTCTGACCTTATCCCTGGACCCAAAATCTGTTTTCCCAATTCTCCAACAAAAACCCAAAAACCAAAAAATCAAACATACCTATCTCTTTACTAGCCTAAAATCAGTTCCTATTGTAAGTCATCTTGCATCCTATTGCTCATTTTCTCGAGATTGACGGAGAGAGCCCTCTCCTGTCCTCGTAGGGCTAGCTACGAGGCTGAGCCTGGTTTGATGTAGCCTCGAGTTTTACTTCATTTCAGCCTGAGGTAGATTTGAGCGCTAACAACGGTAAGCACGTTGATGTAAGTTCTTTGAGCGATGTTATTCAAATAGTTCGATTGCTGAAACCCAGAATCTAAAGGCGCAGTCCAGAACGAGTTAGTTGAAATGAAAACTTCAAGGAGTTTGATGTTTGATATAGCAAACATATGAAAATTAAGCATTGGGGTTTAAAAGGTAAGGGCGCACTCTTCAATTGAATCCAGTCATAATGCCAATGACTTTTGTAAACATGAGAAATTGCAGTGTAGTGAGTTAATTCCTAATCTCAAGAATTCATATACAGAATGAAGATCATTATGCAATGAAACTGAACTCTGGATATCTTGAATATGAGTTAGAACGCTGGTATTGAAACAGTCAAGTTCGAGTCTTATTTAGACGTAGTATCATTTGTCCATGAGCTTTTGTTTGGTTGAAATTTGATTCTGATTTGAAATTTGAAAAGGCACATGAACAAGATTTGGTTGAAAACGTGTAAGCTTGAATTGGAAATGCAGATTCAGGTTATGGGATGATGGGTATAAGCCCATGTGAATGTTGGCATTGATATGGTTTTTCAAAATCATTTGAATATTATTTGAAGGTTTCAAAAGTTATGAAATTGCTTGAAGGTGACTGGATGCAGATTGATATTATATGAGATGGTGTTAAATGATTTGAACCATATATTGGAAAGCTTCTGCATGTGGAAATGGGAAAGAGTGAATTTTCCAGTGATTGATGTTTAAAATTTGGGAATTTGCTGAGTATGCATTCTTTTATGCATGGTTATTGAAGATCCTGGGTATTGCAGGCCTAGCCTTGCGTCAACATCCAGTTGAAGTTGTTATGGAGCATAAGCAGAATGAAAATGCCAAAGCGATATTCCAAGGAGGTAAACAAATGAATTTGTTTAATGAAATTGCTAACAGAATTTTGCAATATGATGATACAGAAACCAAGATAACTCAGGAAGGTTGTCAGAAGAAGAATGAAGCTGGGAATGAAGGTGTTGATGAAATGCTGAAAAGAATTCACACGAAAATAGAGTTCTTGGAACAATGGCTTAAGGAACCTGAGGGAGAAGTGAAGCCTGCAGAACCTGATATAGATGAGATTGTAGTTACTGTGCATGATAGGGGTGAAATGTTTTTAACATTTACAAATTTAAGTGAATGTTATAAATTTTCAAATAATAATGTGGATTTAGTTACATAAGAAGACATTAATAAATATGATGTCGAAATCAGAGAAATTGAGCATAAATTATTTGGAGTTGAGATGAAAGATCAGGGGCAGCAAGAAAGTTATGTCCGTAGAGACATAAAGGAGACAAAAATATTGATCTAGCAGGATAAAGATGAAAGGAGCCAGCAATTCAAAACAAGATTTGTTGAAATCTAGAAATTCAATGATGGGAGATTGGTGCTTGAAACATCAAAAGAGGTTGAAAGGTCTTATATTTTGGAAATTAATAGTTTTTTGATGAATTCAGGTACAGCACCGGATGAGAAATTTGCTACTATAAGAGAAATCAATGACTATAGTTGTAATCAAGAAGGAGTTCTTGATTATTCCTCATTGCATAAAATTGATTGTTCAACACAATTGAAGACGAAAGCATCAAACAAAGAGGAGTTGCTCTGAGGAATTGGTGAAAGAAAGTGTTGGAAAGGTCGATGTAATCCAATTGACAGAGTGAGTGATGAGTTACCAAACAAAGTTGATACTTTAAAGGACCAATGGCAAAATAGATTTTGTAATCCTGGAGGGAGCAAGTCATAAAGACTTGTCGTTGTCTCATTATTACAAAAAAGCGATAGACCTCATAGACAAGAGTCTATGGAAACTTCTCTACATGGGGAGTCTGATGCAGGAGCATCCTGCTTGGGTTTTATTAAAATATTGTGTAATTAGGGGAGTGATGTCTTTTAATTATTTTATAAATTATTATGCTAATTTTTAATAAATGAAGATAGAAAAATGTAGGTGTGAGGATTATTGTAAATATTCTTTTAATAAATTAAAGGATATGAGAGGAGTTGAATTAGTTAGATAATATAGGGATTAGAAATTTCTTAAATGGGACTTAGTTGAGTCCAAAGAAAAAGATAAATTTAATTTAGATTTTAGCTGAGATTTGTGTGGAGGAAATTATGGATTGGAATAAATTCATTATTATGTATAAATATGAGGAATGTGTGAGGAAGGAAAACAGTGAGGACTATAGAGAGAGATTGAGAGGTTTTGTAGAAGGGTCGAGAGCCGAGAGGCCATCCATTGTAATATTCGGCCAATTAGTTTGTATCTATGGTTATTATATGCCAATATTTTTATTGGTATGACTCTCTTTTCTTTATGTATGTTTTTAAGCTGAATCAAATGTAGTTTTAATGAAGAGATTTCTTGAGTATTTTCATGTTGAAGGAAGCACACACGCTATTATATGCAAGGATCTGTTTTATAGAATAATCATGGCATTAAGTGATATGACCCTTATTACAATAGCCAACAATAATTCACAATTTTGTAAACTTAATTTTTAAAATCAAGTATTAATAATGTTATTAATTCAATATTTGTATTTAAGCTAATATTAATGTGTATATTAATTATAGTTTAATATTCCTCGGATGCGTGTGAACGCTAAGCTATAGGACATGGCAGCTTCTCCGCAAGGCACATGGCTTGGCCACATGGCCACACATGACCCTAGTTTGATTGATATTAAATACTACAGTTATTTGAATGCTACCGACATTAATCCCTCTGCCTCGAGCTTTAACACTCTTCCAACCTGTAGACTCTCCCACTATTTCATGGTGCCCAACTCCATCTCTCACGTACTTTTCTCCTGCATCCTTAGATTCTCTATCCATTCCACCAGTTTCAGCTCTAATATCCTCGGCATCCATTCCACCAGTTTCAGCTCTAATATCCTCGGCATCCATTCTCCATGTCCTTCATTGCTTCTGGCTTCCTACCACCCTTTCGCCTCTCCCCTTGCTCTAGCTCCCTCCTACAATGATATGCCTAGGATGCACAAGATGCATTACTGAAGAGGCCGTGGCAGAGGCCAGACCTCTTGCCCTCCCATTTCCCTCCATGATGAATTCCCCCCCCCCCCGACTCCATGAGGAAAATTTGGCTGCTTGTCAGCTCCATTACGACTACACTGGCTCCCTGGACTTCCCTCTTGTCTCCGCTACTCTCACTGTGCATTTTCTGGATGTCCCATCCAGCTCTGTTGGCTCCAGCGCATGGAAACGATTCAGGAAATCGACCATTTCCTCGTCTCACCCTCAGCATTCCCATAAATCTAATGTCCTTCCAGTCAAAATAGCTTTGCGTTCCTCCAGCAGCAAAGGGAGCGGAAACCTAGCAGCAGATGATAAGGATACAGGTGTGCATTCAGCCATAATGCTTGAGCCAATGGTGCAGTCGTCGAAGAAATAAGATGACTCCTCTGACGACTATGGGTGCTTCATAGTTGAAGATCCTCCTCCACATGACAAGTAGCATTTCACTTCGTTTCAGAATCCATATCGAGAGGCTACCTCCCTCAACGAAGATTTACCTTTCTTTTCTCATGTTTTTCTTAAACAACTCGATAGTTTTTTGGATTTTTTTGCAAATTCTGGTTTCCCCACTTGGGGCAGTCACATTTTCGTGTTTTTGAACTCTACTCCTGCCGAAATTGGCTAACATAGAAACTTTGGCAAGAAATTTTCGAATTGTATTTTATGTGCCATATAATAGAAATAGTCTTGTTTAGAAAAAAAAAAAAATTATAGTTTAATATTAATATCAAAAATAAATATGGTGTCATAGAACCAAAATAAACCTAGATTTATTCAACCTAGTCTTCAATCAAAGTATGTACATCAATTTTTAATGTTGATGTTCATATTAATGTATAGACATGATTTGTTAAATATTAATGTCAAACATAATGAACATTAATTAATAGACATACTAATTACCAATATTAATATAGGAATTTTTCAGTATGGTGGCGAAATGTTTCGTTAATGTTGGATATCATTGGAAATAATACTATTAATAGTGTTTCAGCCATACTTTTTTAATTCATGATATAATATGAATTCACAATATTAATATCAATATGAGAAAATAATTAAATTTTTTTTTAATGATCGGCTCGTGTAATTCATTGTTTATGCGTGAATGGTTCATTGAAGAAAAAATAAAAATAACCACTTTAGAAAAAAAAGTAAACTGAAGAACATGAAAAAAAATGTAAACAGCTTTCCCAAATAATACTATGCGTATGATGATTGTATTCATCTCATTAATATATGAAAATCATTATTATTTTAAAATTAAATGAAGAGGAAAATAAAAGAAATTGAAAAACCATTCTATAAATAGGTAACAGTATTATTAGTTGCATGTCATAGTGATATGGACTTCAATCGCTCCTCTTCTTTCTTCCTAATTTTACATATGCACTATATTTCATCTTGGCATAACATTGAAAAGAGAAAGGCGGTGAAATGCGCAAACCATCTATTGATTGCACTCTTGATACGGTTGTGAAGGTTAGGCCTTCCTGCTCTTTATTCCCGATATCAACCAATGCTCGTTCTAAAGTCAATCCCTATGACTTGTGGATTGTAGGAGCCCATGCCATCTTCAAAGGAATTTTTTTCGATTTACCCTTATTGCTTGTGTGATAGGTACAATGTTTAGATTACTTGCACCAAACGGAACACCAACATACTTATCAAAAACAATAGTTGCGAACATTGGAAGCTAAGGTAGGCGTATAAAATATATCCTTCACATAACCAAGTGCACCATTCACCAAACCGACTTCAACCCACAAATTACATGTCAACATAACACGTTGACCATGACACAAAAAAAACTTCATGGTCCAATTAATCATCATCAACACCAATGATTTCTGAACACCTTGAATTCTCAGCAATACATCGTGTAATAGAAGAATTTAATGATTTTAACATATTCCTGTTATGGAAGGAGACCAAATTGTTAGAAAAATTTCAATTGAGGCATTAAATAAATCTCGTTCTTTAGGATGCAACCTCATATCAGCCTTCACATAAGAATGTCCCAATATTCAAGAACAACTTTTGCATTTCTTATGTTATTGAGAACACTATGAAAAAAATATTGTTTCTCATTATTCCCTTGTTGGTGAAAGATTGTGTCAAGAGTGACAACAATGTTAAATTTTTTCCAAAAGACTTTCCTTGTTGTATTACTTGCATACAAAGGCTTATCTCTCATAGGAGGTAGTTGGTCAAGGTCATCCACAAGGATGATGGACCTTCCACCAAAAGGATAATATTTTTTCTCTGGAAATGCTTCTCTTAATCGTGCATCTATTTGCATGAATAGCCTTGATCCTATAGAGCTCATTTCATCAGTAAATATATATCGAATATGCCTCATTTCTTCCTGGAATAATGCTAGTCATTTCCCCTATAGTGGTTTCATATATTTAATTGGAATTTTTAGAGTAGAGTGTATTGTTTTTGCATGTATATTAAATACATCTATTTTTATTGGGGTAAGAATAACCAAAGGAATTATTCCATTACTTGACAAATTATAAAGAGATTCAAAAATAAAATGGATAAGCAAAAAATTTCCTAGTACATGTAGTGCCCTGAACAATCATAAGAAGAGCTTCACGAATGTCATATTCAACAAATTTCCTTAAAACAATTTTAAAAGAAAGTCATTGTTTTTCTACCAATGAATCTGGAGATGCAAATGTTCGATTTGAAAGGTAAACAAGATCACCCTTTAATTTTCCATTCCTTATAAAATTAATATATTCTTATGCAACATCATAAGAAATAGGTGTACTTTTCCAGTCAAAGGATATATCAAAGTCCCTTCTAGCAAGGGTGTGAAGATCATAAACACTCACATCATTTGGTGGAAGCAAGCGAGAGAAATTTCCATTCTTGAAAATCATCTTCAAGATGCATTTCCTAGTTAGTAAAATCACCATATTATTCATCTTCAATATTGTCTACAATTGATGGATTTCGATCAACATTGCATGCTCGATATCAAAAATTCCTCCAATTTTCAATAATAATTTCAGCTAAAACCCCAATTTATGCACAAATTTCATAAAGTGGATTGTACAAGAGAAATTATGTCCAACAAAAGGTTTCAAATTCATTTGAAGCCTCGCTCGGAATAGAATAAAACCATTCCCAAAATTGTGCAATAGCATGAACATCTCTAGGCTTTCATGGATCTTGCTTATGTTTTGCTACCAAATGTCGAAAATCTTGATGTTTCTATCAAAGATAAATGTTCAAGGAAAAAAGGTATCTTCTGATAATGTTGAACAAAAGGATTCTCAGAGGAACATTGCAGGTCATCCCTTGATATTCTCCTAAAAACCTTTATTACAACATTTAAGGAAACAAATTTCTGACTATAAACAACAAGAGGTAACTTCAGCAACATATGGCATGCTTCTTGTGCTCAAATGTCATGCTCAAAATTTTTTTTTGCAAGAAACCTTATGTGTTCACATAAAACATGATGCTCAAAGCCAATAGAATAATAAAGTATATTTAACATATCATGATAACATTAAGACCTTTTTTCTTCTTTTGATGCATACTTAGCAATATATTTGAAGACAACATACCGAAAAAGCACTGGTTGGAAATCAACATTTGCACGCCAAATTTTTAGAAGGTCAATGTTACGTACATTGAGCCTATCACCATTTCTGGTTGCCTCATATTTTTTCCTTTCTTGATAATCTATGAACAATATTGATTCATCGCAAAGATCCCATGGAGAATTGTACCGACATGTGAGAATAGTGTCTTTTTTGCAAACAAGAATCTACACTACACTTTGTGTGTCTTTTGACATGTTTTAACAATTCTTCATAATCATTATGAGGATTGAAAGAGAAAATCTGATCAGTATTCAATAGGCAAGGGTCATCATTGAGGCTTCTTGGAACCATTATGTTGCGGAAATGTATGTCATGTGGATTCCATGCAGTTACATTCTTGTCAAAGATTCCATTTGCAATTTTTACATCATAAGTATTTTACCAATCAATTCTTTCCATTTTAGGAGCCCCTTGCAACCATAGGAAACCACGGATATGTGTTGAACCTCTATGTTGGCACTCATGTCTGAAGAAAAAGAAGATATAGTCACTACAAATAATATAAGGAGAATCATAATAAACAATTGACAAAGTATAGAAAATAAATTGAGAAAAACAAACATGTACCGGAAGTCTTTAGCTTTAAGATATTTTTGGATAACTTCCTCTAGAAATAGATTGAATCTATGGTGCATAAATGTGGCAACAATATGATGGTACTGGATATCATTCTCAATTTTCATACGATGCTAATTTAAAGGACGAGAATGTGAATGTGTGGGCATGAGGTTATGCAACTCTGGCCACTTTGCGTCATCCACTCAAAGTAAAAAATAAAGAGGGACATCCCAACTAGGTAATCATGTCAGTGAATTTAGCCCAAAAATTAGTCCAATATGCCCTTGTAACTCTCAGGGAAGAAAAAAACCGCATAATATTCTCATCCAGCTTATTATCTGGTAAATATCAAAGTTGGTGACATGACTCTTCAATTGTTGTAGGTGATTTATCATGTAAATATTTCCTTAGAAAAACTACAACAGTTTCCTGGCTTTGATGCTGCATTATCATTTTCAAAATTTAATATCAAAAATGCAAATGGCTTCCAAATCTGTGTTCATAGTATCTAAGAAGATGCAATGCATACTCATGAATTTTAACACTACAAATACATGGTTGCAACCAATCAGCATCACCCGTGGGGAACAATGTGTGGAATGCCATATATAATAAACCCTCCATATTATATTCATTGACTGGAAAGGATCTAATACTAGGCAAATCCATTTCCTGAGCAAGTGAAGAATCAACATTGTCAATAAATGCTCTAATTTCTTCCACTTCTCTTCTCTCATTTGGTAAGAGAGAAAAAAAATAAGAATGATGAGAGGGAAAATTCTCATCAAGAGACCCTTCATATTAGTTGCATTGATCTCAGATTATTCAATATCAAAATAAACAAATTTAAGCCTAGAGGAGACATATGTTGATATTTTGGTTAGAGCATTCATTGAATCATAGTCAATTACAACATCTCGATAATATTGATCATGTTGGATTTTTAAAAGTAATGCAGCCATCGCTCAAGATATTTTGACCTGGCATTCATTATATTTAGACTGAGCGACATGTCTCCTCACAATTATAAATTCAATATCTTCAACATGTCGGGGAAGAATTTTCACAATTGTATAAATATCTTGAGGAAAAATAATTGTGTGACCCATATACTTATATTTCCCACCTCAAGCATGGGTCACTTTCAAAATAGGATTCAACCATGCTATTATAACCTCTTCAACTCGAGTAAGAAATCTTAAAATATGAGGTTTATCATTAGGATCCATGTTATTATATCAAAAAAAACAATGGGATCCTCTTTTATTATTACATCATATAAAAACAGGTCCTTCCGAATCTCTCAAAATATGGATTCTGATATATTATTCTTAAAAAATGTGACACATTTGGAAAACTGATAGGTTATCTATCTTTGCTTGAAATATTTTATGGACTGCAATCATATTTTCATCAAAATGAATATGATCTCTATCAATTGGACCATTTTGAGAGCCATGTTGGAGAGTAAAATTTCTTCTAATATTTACTTCATCTTCGGAAACATGACATTTCCTTCCCAAATTTGAAACATGTCAAATGGATTTCTGACAGGGCCTTTCCAAATTTATGGTCTTCATTTCATTAAGTCATTTAAAGTTTAATTTCCAACTAATATAAATGAATAAATAAACAAATAATATAATGAATTCAATATTTACATTTGTTTGGTGATGTGGATGAAGGCTATGATATGGTTTCTCTTCGCTTCTAACACCAATGGATGGAACATTTGGGCAATTAGTTTTTATGCCTATATTCAAATGAGGTGTACCCTGTTTCAACAAATTAAAATACATTATAAGAGTAAATGTTCAACCAATAAAGATTAAAAAATGGAAACAGAAAACAAAAACATAGAACATTTACATTAGTTTGAAAATTTGATGTTTTGGATTCCATTTATCCAACGTGATCAGATGAAAATGTGTTTTTTTCCATAGAAGGTTATAAAATACAATGTACAAATAACTATAAATGAGAAAAATGAGAAAAATATAAAATACATTCAACATTCACATTTGTTTGGTGATGGGGATGAACATTGGGAGATGGTTCCTCTTCACTTCTAACAACCATTTATGAAACATCTAAAAAGTTAATTTGTATGCCTCTATTGAACTGATTTCTATCATGTTTGAAGAAAATTAATAAAATTGAATGTCCAAGCAACTAAAAATTCAAAAAATGAAAAATAAAATAAATACATTGAACATTTATATTAGCTTGCCAAATTGATTGTCAAGGAATATGCGAATGAATTTTATGACATGCTTCACCTTCAATTCTTAAATTAGTATATGGAACACTTGGAAGTTAATTTCTATAGCTCTATTAAAATGAGTTGTATCCTATCTCAAGAGAATAAAATACCTTAAAATTTTAGTAAAAAAAAAATTTGTAAATAGAGGCATGTAATAAAACAACCAATATTGCAATAGAAATAAAAATATCATTGTCTTACCTCCATTGTTACACGTGAAATGCTAATAGGGATGAATGATTCTCTTCGTGGAACAACATTACTTTGAGAAGGGGGATTGGAAGATCTAATTTTTCGAGTAACTATGTCCAAATTACAAAAAAAAAACGGCCAATTAAACTATCATCCAAATCATCGCATATAATGTCATCCTTGCCTCCACAATGGAAGTTTTGCAACATTTCGCCTTGCTGAAAACATGCAATTGCAGACACAGAAGAGATAGGGTGTACATTTGCATCCATATAATTGACATGATGTTCTTCTCGATTGCAAGATGGTTCTCCAGTATTATGAACATTTTCAGGAGAGTATCGAACAACAAAATTATGCTCACAAGGGGCATGTTCTGACAATGAACTATCAATGGGAATTGCTCTTTCCATGATATCATCCATAGTACGATACTTAAAAGGAATCAAAAAATCATTTTCAAGAGTCACTTCACTCATTATTCTATGATATGTAGCTCTCCTATGCTCATTTGTTTTGTCCTTATTTTGTTGATACCGTAAATGATGACTTTCATTAGACATGTCACGTGATGCTGGTGAAAGATTTTGTTTTCTTATACCTTGCTTGTGCATTCAGATGACATGTCTGCAATGAATAATAATATATTGATTATAGAACCTGTTAGTATGAATATTAATCGCAAGCATACGAAAAAGGATCACTTTAGTTTTTCATAAAAAAATTGCCCTAACAACAAAGATGGTTAGCAATATCTTTAGATCTACAATTAGTTGGCCAAGATAAATGCTGCAAAATCTAGATCTATGCATTAAAAGACATTAAGTAGTAAATAAAAGCAAGAGTTTCTCCATGCATCCACTAGACCAGACAATATTATTTTAAAGAATTTTATCTGAGTTGAGTCATCATCACATTCATGGAGTTTATCCCGAGTCCCTTTACATCTCGCTATAGTTCTCCATCCTTCATTGCTTGATCCCTCTCTCGTGTCACACATTATGGCCTTCAGTCAAGGTGGCGAAAGGCTACAACCTGGAGGGAATTAGAGGGGACCGTAGAGGAAGACCAAAACAAAACTAAAAGGAGGTGTTTTCGACGAATAAATAACCAATATGAAGTGGATCTGAAGGTAAGGGATCAGATCTGAAAAATGGTTGAACGAACTGAAATTTCAGATGACTTGCAGCAACTAAAACTCTTCGACGAACGGTGGAGAGAATTGAAGCCCTAGCGAGCTAGGTTCCCACTTATATGAGTAAAAGAGAACAAGTACAGGTCTAAAATAGGCAAAGATGGAGGTCAGACAACCCTGAATAGAGGCCCAGACAAACCCAGAAAAATCTTAGAAAAAATCTCGCAAAATGTTCAAGTCGCACTTTCTGACCTGTTTTCAGCAAAGGTCGCAAATTTTGGCCCGTTTTCCACACCCAGGAGGTTCACGTCACGGGTTTTGGCCCAAAAAGTGTGACCTGCACTTCGAGCACTCTCAGGAGCAAGTTTTAGAAAATTTTGCTGTCTCCGCTGCAACTTATGCCTGTCACCAGCGCAAAAAGTCTGAAAACACATGGAAGTTATAATTTTCAATGTTTTAGGGTTTTATAGGTTAAAAAAAATCAAGAAAATAAAAATAAAAAAAGCTGAAGATAAATCCTAGGGTTTGAAGCAGCTGGATATGTAGGGATCTGAAAAACAACAGAGGTTGTAATCGTAAACTCTTGTTGAGTCTCCAGTTATTAGTATGAATATTAATTGTAAGCGTACGAAAAAGGCTCACTTTAGTCATGCATAAGAAACAGCCCTAATAGTAAATATGGCTACCAATATCTCTAGATATGCAATTATTTGACCAAGATAAATGCTGAAAAATCTGGATATATGCATTGAAAGACATTAAGCAGTAAATAAAAGCAAAAGTTGCTCCATGCATCCAATAGACAAGACAAGATTGTTTTAAAGAATTTTTTGTATTTTTTGACACCTCGCAAGGAAACATAGGAAGATGTTACCAATCCCACTCAATGGGATGGGTTCTTGTAATTCCTCATAACTTCAGATCTAAAATCTCTCTCTCTTGATGGTGTAGAAAACCCAGACAAAAAATGGAACTCAAAGGGATCTCACAAGAAAAATGGTAGCAAAATATGAAAATGATGGTGGATCAAAGTCAGACCAAAAGTATAGATCTAGAGTGATCTTTAGGCAACAAATGGTAGTGAATGAATGGAAAAACTCTTCTATTTATAACAAAATATTGAGTTAGTCTAGATAATGGTGCATAATTAAAATATTATTAACCAAATCAAGATCCAACTTTTATGGAATATTCTATTATATTTGCTAGAGGGAAAAATAACTTGACTTTGGACAAATCCCTTTATTTGTAAATAATAAATAAATAGATGATTTATTCAATTATTTATAAATGATTTAGTCAAATTTAACAAGTAATATTATTTAAATAAGGTTTAAATAATTATTCCTAGTAAATAATAAGATAAATAATGATTTATCTAATTAATTTTCCTGTTTTGGGTTAAATATGACTAGGAATATTAATTCAACTGATGTTTAACTAATTATTCCTTGAGGAAAATCAAACAACTGTGGATTTATTCAATATTTCCTCATGGGGTTTCCTGTTTAGACCATAAACAACTTAATAAATGTGGTTTACTAGGTTATTTTTCATAGTGAAAACAATTTTACTTAGCGTAAAATTGGTCTTACATGGTGTACTTTAGTCCATCTAATAGTAACATGTTAGATGACCAAAATATGGTGTAACAGAACCATAAACTGGAACATAGAATATATCTAATATAAAAAAACATAGAAGAATGAAAAAGGAACATTTTTTGTTTGGAGACCATATAAAAACATGAAAATCTTATATTGTACTTTTCCAACCTTAAAAATTTATCAAAATTTATAAGGATTTTTACAAATGTTTAAAAACAAAAATGTATTTTTCCAAATGGCTAACAATACAATAATAAGACTTAGAAGTATATCTAAATATTTGGGATTATATACTATGAAAATATAAATGTTAATAGTAAAATGTACATAAAGATATAACATTGTTTGTGAACCAATGAGAAAAAACTAAAACAAAGAATGTGTATAAAATAACTTATAGTAATTATAATTATATAAACAAAGAAAAATGAATAGCGTCCAAACACATTCAAATGCAATGAAGAGAACTAAAGGGGATATAATAAAAAATATTTTCGAGCAAATTGCAATGGGATTGAATATCGAACATCCTATACATACACATATAGAATAAATTTCATTAGGAGCCATATAAATATGCTATTTTTAAGTTTTAGCGTATAGACCCAAAAGTATGTAAAGTAAAAAAATGGAAATTAGTAGATAAATAAAACATGGTTTATTTATATATATTTTACCCTAACACAATAATTCTATTAAGTATATTAATATTAACATTATCAATATTAATAATATTAATAAATAATTAATCGAATTAATAATAATAATCAATATTAATAAAAATAAAACATGGTTTCTTTATATATATTTTATCCCATTACACTAATTCTATTAATTATATTAATATTAACATTATAAATATTAATAAATAATTACTCAAATTAATAATAGTAATAATAATAATAAAATATTTATAATAGTAATCAAATTAATAATAATAATTAATTTTAAACATTTATATTTATGAATATTTTTAATATTAATAAAAACTATAAATATTGATAACAAAGTTTCTTTATATGGGTAATATTAATAATATTAATACTGACAATATTAACAACATGGTTTCCTTATATATCTTTTACCTTAATATGTTATTTCTATTAATTATATTAATATTAATATTGTCAATATTAATTATATTAATAAATTAAATGTATCGATATATAAGTTAATAAAACTGTGAAATAAATAAATATGATAGAAAAAATGTAAAAATATAAATTAATTTATAAAGTTATAAATGGAAGGTATATTTGGAGAATGTAAAAGTATAATTGAAAATAATTTGGAAAAATCTAAATAATTTGAATTTAGTTTTTTTTTAATAGACATTAAATTTGCAAACTAACTCTTTAAACTAAAAAAGTTATTCAGTATAATGTTGAGAACTTCTGGTGAACTGTGCAGATTGCTCAGTGAGCCTGACTTTTCGAGTGAACACTTCACCCATCTTCAGGGGAAAGAAGCTAAAGCATAAGATGAGAAGAGTGTTAGACCAAGATTTTAAAAAGGGAGCAAAAAATTAGCCATTTGAATGACGAGTTACGAGCATCAATTCAGTCAATGAATTTAACCAAAAATACAAAGATATATTAGAATTTTTGGAAATAGATATTACAAATTTATTAACTTCCAATTAAAAATAAATAAAAATAGATTATATTATTATGGTAAAATTATGAATTAATAATTGCAACGACCGTTACCGAAATTATTGATGGATTTTTATTTATTTATAAATATTGTTTGAAATTGGGATTAAAATCGATTTAATTTGAATTTGAATTTTAATCAGGATCTTTATCTTCGGATAAAAATTAGAATATAATGAAATGATTGAATGAGTGAAAGAGTATTCAATGAATAATTATAGAAAAGGGAATTAGTGAAAGAGTATTCAATGAATAATTATAGAAAAGGGAATTAAATTGAAAATAATAGAGGGGAGTAAGTGAAAAGGGGGGTATTTAATGAAGATTTATATAAATTTATTTGAAATTGGGATTAAATTCAAATTAATTTTAATTTTAATCAATATCTTTGGATAAAGATAAATAGAACATAATAAAATGATAGGGAATTCAATGAATAATTATATAAAAGGGTTTTAAATATAAAATAATAAGAAGAGGGGATTAAGTAAAAAGGGGTTTTTAATAATAAAAAAATTACGAGATGAGGCTGGAAGATGGGATTGGCAGATCATTAATTAAAATTATTAACCTGATTAATGATATTGCTAAGTTACTAAAATTAATAGAAATTTTAGAATTAATAAAGAATTTTAAGGATGAAAAAGACCATTAAGAAATTATCAAAGGAAGGCCAAAGAATGGAATGAAAGAGTAAAAATGGAAGAGGAAAAACATGAAAGGGGGGGGGGAGAGAGGAGAGAAAGAAACGATAGAGAGGGAAGGTGAGGGAAAGGAATTTATGGTAGTTGATAAGACATGAAATGGATGGCTTCCAAGGTTGGCTTAAATGATACCTGTCATCGCGATTAAAGTTATTGGGATGCTTCTCAATTTCGAGGGCTTCCCTAATGATCTGGTTCGAATGGAAAGGAACACGAGCAAGGATTTTATATTTATCAAAGCAGATGAGATGGCTAGTAGAGTGGAAATGCTAAACTATAGCTGATTTGGATACACGGTTATGGTAAGTGTTTGGCATGTGTTCTTTCAACCGAGTTTTAAAATATCTGCCAGTTTGTCCTATGTAGGATTTACCGCAAGAGCAGGGGATCTCATATACGCTAGAGCAACATGGGGGATCATTTTTGTCCTTGGCAGTCCTGAAGAGCTGGTTTAGGGTTCGATGGGGTTTGAAGAAGGTTTTGATGTTAATTTTAGAGAGAATTATGGAAAGGTGATCAGTAAACCCTTGAATGTAAGGAGGGTTACCTTGGCTAACAGAGGGGTGTAAAATCCAGTTTTGGGGCAGGGATGGAGGAAAGCGCGAAAGGCCTTATTGATATGCGAAGAAGAGTATCCATTACCTTTAAGCACTTTTGATAAATGAGATTTTTCTTTGGGTAAGTATTAGGAAAAAGAAATTATGATATCCCGAGAGACTAGCGTCTTGAGAATGTCATATTTTTGAGCTGGATGGTGTTGGGAGTTGACATGAAGGTTTCTATCGGTATGAGTCTCCTTCCTAAAGACCTGGTGGGTAAGGGAGCCATGAGGGAGGCAGGAGACAAGAACATCAAGAAATGGGAGGGAATGGTTTTCTTCCAATTCCATAGTGAACTCGATATAAGGGTAGATTCTATTAAGATGAGCAACGAATCTGTGAAGTGCAGGAATACCATGGGACCAAACAACAAAGGTGTCGTCAAGAAAATGCTTCCAGAATTTAGGCTTAAGATGAAAGGATTCTAAGGCTTTGGATTCAAAATGTTCCATAAAGATGTTGGCTATAACAGGTGAGAGGGAGGAACCCATGGTTGTGCCCTTAGTTTGTTCGTAAAAAACACTATTATAAGAGAAAAAGGTAGAGGTGAGGCATACGTTGATGAGATGAAGAGTTTCATAGTACGCAACCTTAGAGATAAGGTCAAGGGCTTCAGGAACCATAATTTTGGTAAATAAATAGATGGCATCAAAGCTAACCATAATGTCATTCCTATCAAGTTTAAGACTTTTAATTTGGCGAATAAAGTTAGCGGAGTCTTTAATGAAGGAAGAGGAGTGGCTAGAAGGGGGGTGAAGATTTTTCACAGGGAATGGGTAGGGCTTCCTATAGCACTGAAAATAGGATGGAGGGGGATGCTAAGTTTATGAATTTTCAGTTTCCCATCAATCCTAGGGGTGAGGGGGCTGAGGAGGAGAAGGAGATTTTGGATGGATGGGTCAAGGGAGGAGGATTTGATGGCTTTGGAGACCTTGGAAGAGATGGATTGGATCTTTTTTTTAGAGAGGGGTAGGTAAGATGAGGAGGATAAAAGCTCCATCATCTTATAATTGCATTCTTTTGAATATAAAAGAACAGAGGAATTTCCCTTATTAGCCTTTAGGATAAGGATATCAAGGTTTGAGTTAAGTTGACGAAGGGCGATGAATTCATCTTTAGAAAGGTTAAGCTTAAAGAGCTTACAGTTTCAAAGAATGCAGCCGCATTCTTGTCGAATTTCTTAAGCTGAATGGGGGGGGAGGTTGCGGGATATGGATTCGATGGAGAAAATAATTTCCTCATAAGGAATGGAATAGGGGACAGGGGAAAATTTAAATCCTTTCTGAAGGAGGCTTAAAGCAGGGGGATCAAGCTGAATAAAGGAATGGTTAACCACCTTGGAATTAAAGGGGAGAATAGGGTAAGAATACTTAGGTATAGGATGTGGTAGGGGAGGGGATGAGGGAGGAGAAGAGGGAGTTTTATGGAGGGGAGACTAATAAGACGAGAGGGAAGTCTAGGAAATGAATATTTGAGGTTAATGGGGTGAGGGGGATAAAGCGATGGAGATTAGGGATTAATGGGATGGGGTTCAGAAGGATAAGATACATACGCATGTTCGACAACTTCCTCTTCACTAGTGTGTAGACACGGAGACTTGGATACCGGTGCGGAAATAATGGGAGCCACCGGGTCTTCTGCATCCAGGATGCACGTCCAGGTGCCTTCTGAATCCATTATCCGAACATCTGTGTCATCCCCCTCTTCTTCTTGGGTCGGAAGAGGCTCGGTCTTGCGAGGCAAGGGGTGCTCCTGATATGCAATGGCAGACTTCCTTGGTCCACTTCTGCCTCTCTGTGAAACCTGCAGGGGGGGCTCCTCCTTCTGATCAAGTTCGGGGCTCTAGGGAGCCTATCTGGAATGACTGCTCGAGGAGGAGCCTTCAACATATTCCAGGCGATTATCTAGCCCCCAGTGGTATCGACCTGGGAGCGCTCCTCTCTCACCTCCTTGGATAGTTCTTTGTCACAACCTAGGTTGCATGGTCAGTTGAAGAAGAAGAGGTGCGAAGCAAGGGAAATGCAGAGCAAGGAGAGAGGTGCGAATAAGGGTGCACAGCAAGTGACGCAGGATGAAGGGTACACCCAGGCTTATGAAATTGGCTGGATAGATGGTGCTGGGTAGAGGTGTGCAATCAAGTAGGAGCATAGCTCAAGGAATTTTGCATAATGTAGCACTGGTGGTGATGCTGCGCAGTAGAGAGGGCATGAAAAAGGGTAAGAACTGTATCAATAGATAAAACCAAAAGAGATTATTGTGTGTCTCTTTCTATTGAATGGCCTTCCCTTTAATAGGATTGTGACACATGCAAACGGGTTGAGCATAATTTTTCCTTGAACACAGTTGCATGTTGTAACAGTTTTCCTGAGAAGGCATGTGCAATGAGTTATGGCTGATCGTCATGTCAATCCAGGTAATCATTCAAAATCGTTGCAACAGATAGGTACCCTAGAGGGGGCCCGATGTTTTCCAAGTGTTCCTTCATTATGCCTTATCTGTATCATCTTTTGCAGATGATTTCTAGAGTGAGGTTCCACATCGGCTGAGGACCTGCACTGTAGATCTTCGTCCTCTTGGGCATTCGAGAGGCAGTTGTCATGTGTCCTTCTACTGTCACCTGCATCGAGGGATATGATTAACATTTTTTTCAGCATGTCTATATGGAATAAGGTTGAGCGTGGAGAATTGGTCGGAATTATAGTATTCACTCTGAATTTCTTTTTGTGGAACAAATGTGTAGTTTTATGCAAAATCAATTACTGAAAAAATGGTCCCTGGTGGAAAAATTAACGAGATTTTTTGAATTTCATGTCTTTCCATAGAGCTCTATGGGAATGCTTGGTGTATTTATAAATTTCTGCCTCAAATTTTCTCAAAAAATCTATCACAAAATTTTCTTCTTCTTGTAAATTAAATATTTTAGCACTTGAACCTTGAACCGATGTATGGATATATTCATATCTCTTCCATTTCACTTTCACGCTGGACAATGATTGATCATTTCTACCAGTATGATATTTTTTTGAAATTTAGTCAAATTTCTACAATCATCGCATTTTTTACCACCAACAAATTTCTTTTCGTAAAATCATTCATGGCTTTCTCTTCAACATAGAATTTTAGATATGAAATCATGGATAGTGGAATGACGAGGTGAATCTTTCCAAAAAAAATTACCAAAATTAAGGAATATGTCATAATATAACTAAAAATCCACATGATAACGACAATAACAAGTGTCGCGTACGGTGATAGGTTTTAAATACCATGGTTTTGTTGTACAAAAGTAGTGATTGAAGCATCAATTTCATGATTCTATTCTTTGAACGTATTGAACAACTCTTCTTCCCACCACATCCCTTGTTTTTGGTGAAACACGTGAATTTTTCATCCAATATTCATATATTATTTTTTTAACATTTTCTCCAAGTCTATCTTTGTATGGTTTCCTACAAATAGTTGTCCAACAAGCAATTTCATCATTTACATCCATTTGCAACCAAAATTTTCGATGTTTGTGCAAATTTTTTCGTGAGATTCCTAATGCTCATGCCATATATTTTACCAAGGGATTCTCTTTATTACTTGATGAAACCACTGCCATATGTATTTCTCTACGTGCATCTGAAACATTTTTCTATCTAGGTATTCTAATTGAATTTAAAGCTCTATTTATATTTTGTATCACATTTTCCTTCATTTTTTCATCTTTTGTTCATTTTTGAATGCCCAATAAAGTTGCAGTTTCTTTTAATTTCCTTGATGTAAAGAGAACTTTCAACAATTGGGCTTGAAATGTCACAATTTCCTTTATGAAGAATGAATCAAACATGTGATTAACATGATATCGTATAACGTGGTCAACTATTTTATCTCCATATGTGTGAGTGTCAAGATTTTCTAACATCTCATCATCGATATTGGATTCATTTGTACTTATTCGAATTAAATGTACATAATAAGTTTACACATTCAATAAATAACTAAATTAATAAATATGTATAATTTAAATAATACACATGTCTTCGATTGGTAATGAATATGGTGAACGAAACGAGAAAACCCTAGCGGAGCTATGCACCAGGCTGACCTCTATGACCTAGAGTTCGCTGGTTCTAGCGACAGCTACCCCTGGAGATCCTTCTCCCCCAGTTAGATCTACAACAACCTAATACCCAAACAGCCACAGGGTTTCCAATGAACGACTCTAGTGGGGGGGTTGTTTCTCCCCCCCTATAGGCTAGTCTCCAATAGGGATGGTGGCAGGGACTAAAACCACCGATCAGCACAACTCTAGCCCTTCTCAAGAAAATAAAGGGGCAAAAGCCATAGTGTAGAAGGAAAATACCCAAGCCACAGTAGACACAACCAAGAAATCTACCACCTGCATACCTAAAGAAACCAAGAAAACAGTGATCGAACTCCCTGCGCACCACATCAATGGAAGAATTCAATTCATGAAAGATCATGCATTAATAGGAAAATTCATGGGATTCTGGCCCATGGAAAAAGTGATGAGATGATGGATAGCCTCGGAATGGAAACCCAAAGGACACATAGAACTGCAACTGTGCGCAAAAAGCTTCTTCAACATTCTCTTCACCTGCAATGAAGACAAGGACAGCATCATGGATGGAGGGTTGTACTTCTTCAACATTGCAGACCTATACCTTAGACCATGGACTAAACGTTTCAACCCAGATAAACAGGATGTAACCTGGGCACCGATCTGGATCCGGATTTACTCTCTCCCTTAGGACTACTGGGATGAACTCACCCCCCGAGACATAGGCAATGCCCTAGGGGAGTTCATCAAGATTGTAGAAGAAACCAAAATCAACCGGTATGTAGCCTACACTCGCATCTGTGTCTACATGAATCTAGTCGAACCGCTGCCAGGCGCGGTAAGTATTTTAAAAGAATAATTTGAGTGGACTAAAACTGTTGATTAAGAACATATTCCTTTCAGATGTAGTAAATTTCATCAACATGGGCACCTCTTTAGAGACTTCCCCCTCAATAGGAAAGAAACAGCGGAAAAGGACACCAAAAAACAGGAAACAGAAGGATTCACAAAGGTAGCCAGTAAAAAAGACACAACAAGGGAGCTACCCCGTAGTAGAACAAAAAAGCTTCAACGACCAGCAATAGCTTCGCAACCCTTAATCAGCTAAGAGAAAATGAAATAGTGCCAGCCAATGAGGTAGGAAGCACCTCTACAGCGCAGGCCCAACCGTATGTGGCTCAACAACATAAGCTTCCACAGGAAACCTTCTTAAAATCTCCCAATGCCAATATGGAAGAGGCAAATGATTAAATAAAGGGAAAAGTATCGCTAAAAGAAATGATGCTAGAGGCGATAGAAGAAGAACTAGAAAGCATATATTTGGAAGGACTGATTTTGCATGGCTAGAAGAAGCCTACACCAAAAATAATTACACTTCAATCCCAGAGCAACAAATCAAAAAAATGGAGGAAATATTATCTAGGGAATAGCAACCCCCCTCCCTAGGCATACAGGGAGGAATGCTAATCAACACCCACTACTTCGCAAAAGAGTCCTGGAAAAGAGGAAGGAAAACATCTATGCAACGAACAATAGAAGTGGTGAAATAAATGGTGGATTTCGATCATTTCCCCAAGCTAAATAGATTTTATATCCTCACCTCCAAATATATCCCATGAAGCTCATCTCATTGAATACTAGAGGGCTCAACAGCCCCACGAAGCACCGGATCTTAAAAAAATGATCTCGGAGGAACATCCTGCAATCTTCTTCATGCAAGAAACTAAATGTACCAGCTCCACTCTAGAAACCATCTTCAAAAAGATATGGAAAAGTAGAAATACTATAGTAGTTGATGCAAACGGGGTGTCTGGAGGACTTGCCATCATCTGGAATCCTCAAATCATCTCCTTAGACAATCTCTAGGCCAACAGGAACTTCATTCAGGGTAATTTTCACCTGATTGGTACAAAAATTAATGGATTGCTCGCCAATGTCTACGCACCTCAAAATGTGCAACAAAAATTGATGCTCCTGAGCATTATAGAGGACATCAATCTTCAGCAATCCCATCCCCTTTGGCTACTATGGTGAGATTTCAATATGATAACCAATCTTTAAGAAAAGAAGGGTGGAAGGTTTCATATAGAATCTAACAATAACGGATTAAATAATTCATCCAAAGTAACAACCTCATTGATCTTCAGACCTCCAATGGCATCTTTACATGGAACAACAAAAGAGGAGGTACTCAATAGATATCCTCTCAGTTGGATATATTCCTCATCACTGATGAACTCATCTTCCTAAGAGGAAATCTAGACACTACCATCATCCCAGCAGCGGGATCTCATCATTAGCTGATGCAACTCCAATGGCTCCAACCAGGTAAGCATTCTCCCAAACCCTTTTGCTTTGAACATTACTGGTTTAGGCTCCCCGGGTTCAAGGATCTAATGTCCAACTGGTGGTCTTCCATAGAACCCCCTCACGGAACCCAAAAGCTCCAGTTCCAAACAAAATTGAAACTTCTCAAAAGAAAACTGAAAGTCGAACAAAATAACATTCGGTAACATATTCACAGAGCATAGAGACCTAGAGGACAAAATGAAGACTCTATAATAGAACATCATCCAGAATGGACGCACATATTGGACAACGCACCAGGAGCAGCGCCTGAAAAATCAGCTGGAAGAAACAAGGAACCAAGAAGAACCCCTGTGGAGGCAAAGTTACAGAATCAAGTGGCTGAAAAAGGGAGAAAGAAATGCCAAATTCTTTCACCGCTCCACCATACAATACCGGATGCACAAAAGAATTACAGTCATCAAGAACCAAATAGGGGAAAGGCTGGAAATGCAAGAAGCCATCACGAAGGAGGTGCGCAATCACTTCAGGGACATTCTCCAGGAACCCAACTACCAAAGGCAGGAAGTCATCGGGGAAATCACCCAACACATCCCCAAACTGATAACAAAGGATCACAACAGGATGTTGCTTGCTACGACCACCTTAGCAGAGGTGGAACAAGCAGTCTTCAAACTGAAAGCAGGAAAAGCTCCAGGGCTCGCCAAAAACTTCTTTCACTCCTTCTGGGACATCATCCATAAGGAATTTTGGGAAGTTGTGGATGAATCTAGGTCCACTCATTGGCTATTACCAGCGCTAAATGCTACCTTCATCACTATGGTTCCTAAATAAGACAGAGCAGCCTCTCAAAGTAAGTACAGACCTATAGCTCTTTGCAATGTAATTTATAAAATCATCTCCAAAGTCATAGTTAACAGGCTGAAGAAGCTCTTACCCCTCATCATTTGCTTTGACAAAACCAGGTATGTGGAAGGAAGACAGATCCTGGATGGCATCATATTAACCCATGAGGTCATTCACTCCATCAAAACCACCAAAAAAGCATGCATGCTTCTCAAAATTGGCCTTTCCAAAGCTTTTGACAAACTATGTTGGGACTACATAAAAAGCATCCTTGCAGCTTTTGGCTTCAGTCATACCTAGATCAGATGGATTATGAGCCTAATCTCCTCTCCCTTTCACTCCAAACTGGTCAATGGTATCCTCTCTCCCACCTTGAATCCCTCTAGAGGCATAAGACAAGGGGATCTTCTTTCGCCCTTCATTTTCGTCATCATGGCTGAAGGCTTGGGAAACTTGATTAAAAAATCTATTCAAACAAGGGCTCTGCTTGGTTTACCTCTGCATAACCTTCCCCCATCCACGCATCAGCAATTTGTGGATGACAACTTAATCATAGGCTAACCCTCAGTCCAGGAAGCCCGCACCCTCAAAGATGTTCTTCACTACTTCTCTGAAGCTTCTGGAACAGATATCAACCAGGCCAAATCTCATATTTTTTTTCTTCCACAAACCCCCTCCAACCCAATGCAATATTGCGCGCATCCTAGGCTTCTCAATCACCTCTCTTCCCTCCAAATACCTGGGAGCTCCGCTAACTGACTCGGCCATCAATCACTCCTGCTAGAGAGCTCTGCTTGACAAAATGGAAACCCGTCTCTCCAACTGGACTCATTGCACACTCAACATTGCCATCCATCTAGCCCTCATCAAGTCCGTCTTGCAATCACTCTTCGTTTACCCCTTCTCCGTTATTGTTTCTCCCAAATGGGTCCTTAAAGAGATGTACAAATTGAAAAGGTGATTCCTTTGGGGAGGTACAAAAGACAAGAACAAATGGACCTTAGTCAACTGGAAGGATATTTGTATGCCAAAAAATCAGGGAGGTCTAGGCCTTCGGGATCCTGAACACAGCAACAGCATTATGGGAGCTCACATCTGATGGAAATGGGTCTCCAATCGCAATAGCCCCTTGGCCAACCTTTGTGTGTCCAATTATGCGCAGTAATGGCCAAAGGAATATCTCATTAGATACAACTTAGATCTACCAGGATCTCAAACCTGGAAAGAAACTAGTCAACAAAAGGGTATTATCCAAAACCACAGCTTTTGGGATCTATGAGATGGAAACCAAGGCAAATTTTGGGAGGATTCCTGGCAACAGATGCCTAGCCTCTCCACCATCTTCTGCTCACCTCTTTGGAATGTTGCGCTCCAAATTAGGCAACAACAGAAGGCTCAATACTTCTATAAGGAAGACATTTCACAAGGCTATAGGCAATGGATTCACACCAGCAGATGGCAAGAAAATTGGAACAATGAAAGCCATACTGATATCTGGGAGGAGCTCCACACAAAAATAAAAATCCAGATCAAAACAGGGCCTCACATCCTCTATTGGGGGCACATGCCAAGTGACACCTACTCAACAAGGGAATCCTACAACATCCTCCATCAGCAGAATCTAGGACCAGTCGACAAGATCTAGAAAAATATCTGGAACTCTAGTTTATGGCCCAAAATGGCCTCGTTCCTATCGCTGCTCAGTAAACGAAGCATCCTCACATGGGAGAATATCTTGAAATGAGGGTTTGCAGGGCCCTCCAGATTTCGTTGCTGTCAGTTCAACTCAGAAACCATCGACCACCTGTTGGACCAATGTCCCCATACCTACTCTCTATGGGACAAAATTTCCATCCTATATTGTCTGTCCAACCGTGCTAGAGGTAACATCATTCAAACCATCAGCAATTGGCAGGATAATCCTTTCAATAGTAACCTGTTGAATAGATTATGGAAAATCACTCTGGGCATCCTGATTTGGAATATGTTGAAGGAGAGAAACAATCATATATTCAAGGATTATGCTTCTACACCTGATCATCTATGGGATAGGATTCACAGCAACCTCACTGCAACTGTGGCTTTAAACTTGTGGAGCAAGGAGGACTTACCCATCGCGGAAACTAAATGTTGCATTTGGAATGATTGGCAAATGAGTCTCAACACTCCCATGGAAATCACTCCCAGAAGTGTAGGCAAATCTCCTGCCCCAAAAACTTGGTCACCCCCCCTCATTGGCTTCTTCAAATGCAATTTTGACGGGGCTTCTAAAGGTAACCCAAGAATAGCAGGTTTTAAAGGTGTCATGAGGAACACTTGGGGAGATCCTCTCAGAATCTACTATGGGGATATCAGATGGGACAACAACAATGCTGCTGAGCTGGAAGGAATGATATAGGGTCTTCAAATTTCCATAGAATTCCATTACTTCCCCGTGGAGGTGGAAGGGGACTCGCAACTAATAACTATGGTAGCCACTAGTATCCTTCAAGGCATTGCTTCTTCGAAAGTTTCCAATAGCTGAAGACTTGCTCATAAGCTTAAGATGTTGGAACTTCTGCTTCACAATCACCGAGCCATCACTTTCGGTCATGTGCGCAGGAAATTCAATGATGTTGCATATCTACTGGCCAAAAAAGGGGTGGAAATCAACTGCGTTCCACACCATTCCACCCTCGAGTAGAATGAAGATGAGGTACTTATACAAAACTGTCTAACCCTCATACAGAAATACCAACTTCCCCTGGATGCGGTTGAACATCATTTCCCAACTCTTCTAACTACGAGAATCCCCATTGCAACTCCCCACCTGCAGCAGATCCAATTACCATTAATTCCTCGCATGCTACTTGCAGAACCATAGATAACGCATATAGGACAGGCCTTGCATCACCTTGCCCATACCACCATTAATGTCCATGATGTCTAACCTGTATTGTTGCTACACCTACTCCTCTGCGCCTGCTCATCGGCTTGAGCTCCACATGCAGCACTGTATAAATATAATTCATTGCCTCTTTGACAACTTGCACCCTCATTCCTATATATCCTCCTGACCTCTTCTCCTTTCCTACCTCATCTGCTCCCCACTGCATTCTTCTCGTCTCCTTCTACTATGGTCACTCACTGATTCCAATCAGTGGCGCAGTCTCAGCCCGGGAGTGCAGATGCACAGTCCCCCTGTACTTGGAGCTTTGCCTCCTGCGCATTTGTCCTCCAGCCTCTGCAGCTTCTCCCGACCCTATGTCACCCCCATCTCCCCTCCCAAGTGTTCAATGGCTCCCAGGCTACACCAACGCACTATTCGCGATGGCCAAAAAGGGATGCCTTCAGGTCATTACCAGCGTGGTGGGGATAATCGCCTCGAATAGATTGAGGGCTCCTCGTCTAGCACACCTGCTAGCCATCTTCATTTCCATGAGCAGCAAGTAGAATCCTCCAGGAAACCTGTACAAAGGGGTAGTCCAGGTGCGAGGAGGTCCACCTCCTCCCCTAGAGCTCCCTCTCTACACAGCCTTCTGGCTCCCCCAAACAATCTTGCGTAGGATGATGAGGAAAAAAACATATGGATTATGGATTCCAACGGCATTTGGATGAAGTTCCCTAAAGGAGTAGACCCAGACTCCCCCATCCTTTGCGCTCCTTCAAATCTCCCAATGCGTACTGCGGCTGATTTGGAAGCTATTGTGGAAGCAGCTATTGCGTAGGCCCCTGCCTCTCCCATTGTCGAGGAAAATCCCCATTGCAGTGATGATGAGGATGAATAGAGTCTACGCAGTTGTCCAGTTTTATTTTATTTTTGTCATTTGTGCCCACAGGGCTACACTTCTATGTTCTACTCTCTTGTTTCTATATGTATCAGCGCTACTACGCACAATGTAATGCTCGTTTTCAAGTTTTTTCTGGGCCATCCCCCTCCCCTACGACAACCCATAAACAATGTTCCAAAGGCAGGGATTGGTTAAGCACAGCTTACCAACCTTGTCTGTAAATTATGTGTTTTTATGTTTCGAAATTAATAGATTAGCACAAATTACCCAAAAAAAATAATACACGTCTTTAACATATATATACATACCTGGTGATTCAATTTCTTCACTTGAACTTCTTTCAACATTTTCACCATCTTCAATCATTGGTTCAATATCTCTTTCACTTTCTCTTTCAAAATTTTGTATCTCATCATCAATGTTTTGAGGAATATCTCTCTCTATTTACATTGCAAAATATTTTTCAAATTATTTCATCAAATAAAAATTAAGTTTCACAATTTACACTAGGAAAATTTTAAATATCAAAATTATAATATTTACATTTACATACCTACTTCAACTTCTAGTTTAGGTTCATTTTCCCTTTCAATATTTGAGCGTTCTTCTCTCTCTCTCTTTTTGATATTCTCTCCCATGTTCTCTATGTTCCTCAGGGTCTCTTGTTCAATGATATTTTATCTTGCAATTCCTTTGATTTCCCATGATAATTGAGTATGAAGCTAAAAAAAAATTCTTCAAAAATTTGGACAAAAACTCAATTAAAAAGAGCATCAAAAAAATTTAATTTAAAAAAAAAGAAAAAAAAACTAATTTTAAAAATTTTGCACGAAAGACATACTTGAATCCAAAACACTTACTTTAAAAATCTGAGAATAAGATGTCTTCTAAAAATGAAATGAAGCTCAAAATATTTCCTTCCAAGGCCTGTAAAAAAAATTCATTTAAAAAGTTAGACAAAAAACTCATTTTAAAAAATCATTATAAAAGATTTACTTCAACCGAAAACACATACTCTAAAAAAATGTCACTTCAAAAAATACCTCCAAAAAAGTCCATTGAAAATTAAGCCCAACCTCTTAAAAAATGTCATTTTAAAAAATACCTCCAAAAAATGTCCTTTGAAATTTAAGTCCAAAAACTTCTAAAAAATGTCTCTAAAAACAAAATCCCTCCAAACAATGTGCTTTTAATATTAAGCCTAAAAAGATTCCTTTCAAAATTAAGCCCAAAAAAGTCCAAAAAAGGTCTTTTGAAAATTAAGCCCAAAAACCTCTAAAAACAAAATACCTCCAAAAAAATTTCGTTTGAAAATTAAGCCCAAAACCTCTAAAAAAAAAATACCTTGAAAACAATGTCCTTTGAAAATTAATCCCAAAAATCATCCAAAAAATGTCCTTCAATGTTAAGCCAAAAAGAGTCCTTTGAAAATTAAGCCAACAAAAAGTCCTTTGCAAAATCAGACCAAATGAAGAAATGTGTGAAATAATATATATATATATATATATATATATATATATATATATATAACTTCCCATTTTTATTATTGTTAAAAAACTTAATCTAAAAAACGGCATGCTATAAAGTCACCTAACGCTACATGAACCAAATGATATAAAAATTTCTACAAATAAAAACCTCATTAGCAATACATATTGTACACATGAAATGAGTGATAAAATTAAATGAGTGATATGACCCTTATTACAATAGTCAACAATAATTCACAAATTTGTAAACTTAATTTTTAAAATCAAATATTAATAATGTTTTTAATTCTACATTTGTATTTAAATTAATATTAATTTATATATTAATTATAGTTAAGTATTAATAACAAATATAAATATGGTTTCATAGAATTCAAATAAACTTAAAGTTATTAAACATAATCTTTAATTAAAAAATTTACATCGATGTTTAATTTTGACGTTTATATTAATGTATAGACACAATATTTGATTAATATTAATGTTAAACATCATTAACATTCATTAATAGACACATTAATAGATACTAATTACCAATATTAATATTGGTAATTTTGGGTATGGTGGCAAAATGTTTCATTTTTGTTGGATATAGTTGGAAATAATAATATTAATAGCATTTAGGAATTCATGATATAATATGAATTCATAATATTATATCAATATGAACAAATTATTCAAAAAAAAATTAATGATTGACTCATATAATTAGTTGTTTATGTGTGAATGGTTCATTGAAAAAAAAATAACAATAGCCACTTAAAAAGAAGTAAATTGAAGAACATGAAAAATGATGTAAACAACTTTTTCAAATATTACTATGAATATGATGAATGGATTCATCTCATTAATATATTAAAATCAATATTATATTAAAATTAAATAAAGAGGACAATAAAAGAAATTAAAAAACAAATCTATAAATAGGTCACAATATTATTAGATGCATGTCTAGGGATATTGACTTGAATCTTGATTTTTAATGATTGGCTCATTCTTAATGGTTCATTGTAAACAAAAGAATAGTAACGACTTCAAAAAAGGAAGTAAATTGAACAACATGAAAATTGATGTAACAACATTCTCATATATTACTATAAATATGATGAATTTATTCATTTCATTAATATATGAAAATCATTATTATACTAAAAGTAAATAAAGTGGAAAATAAAAGAAATAAAAAAAACATTCTATAAATATGTCAAAATATTATTAGTTGCATGTCATAGTGATCTAGACTTCAATCTTTATTTTTAATGATTGACTCCTATAACTCGCTATTTATGTCTGAATGGTTCATTGTAAACAAAATAACAATAGCCACTTAAAAAAAAGAGGAAATTTAACAACATGAAAAGCGATGTAAACAAATTTCCCAAATATTACTATGAATATGATGAATGTATTCATATCATTAATATATGGAAGTCATTATTATATTAAAAGTAAATGAAGAGGAAAATAAAATAAATTGAAAAAACATTCTATAAATAGGTAACAATATTATTAGTTGCATGTCATAGTCATATGGACTTTAATCACTCCTCTTCTTTCTTCCTAATTGAAACATATGCACTATCTTTCATCTTGGCATAATGTTGAAAAGAGAAAGGTGGTACAATGTGAAAACCATCTATTGATTTCATTCTTGATACGACTGTGAAGGTTAGACCTTGCTTCTCTGTATTCCCGATATCAATCGATGCTCGTTCTAATATCAATCCTTGTGACTTGTGGATTGTAAGAGCCCATGACATCTTCAAAGGAATTTATTTTTTATTTACGCTTATCACTGGTGTGATAGGTAGAATATTTAGATTACTTGCATCAAATGGAACACCAACATACTTATCAAAAAAAATAGTTGTGAACATTGGAAGTTGAGGTGGCGTAGAGGTAGGCTTATAAAATATATCCTTCACATAACCAAGTTCACCATTCACCAAACTGGCTTGAACCCACAAATTACATGTCAACATAACATGTTGGCCACAACACAACAAAAATTCACAGTCCAAATGATCATCAACAACACCAATGATTTACGAACGCCTTGAATTCTCAACAATACATCATGCAATAGGAGAATTTAATGATTTTAACATATTCCTATTATAAAAGGAGAAAAAAGTTTTGTTGGAAACATGTGAACTATTGCACTAAATAAATCCCTTTCTCTAGGATGCAACCTCACATTATCCCTGACATAAGAAAGTCCCAATATTTATAAGAAAGTCCCAATATTCAAGAACAGGTTTTTCATTTCTTATTTTATTGAGGACTCTACAAAAACAAGATTGTTTCTCATTATTCTCTTGTTGGAAAAATATTGTGTTAAGAGTGACAACAATGTTATTTTTTTTCCACAAGACTTTCATTGTTGTATTACTTGCATACAAAGGCTTATCTCTCATAGGAGGTAGTTGGGCAAGGTCACCCACAAGGATGATGAACCTTCCACCAAAAGGACAATATTTTTTATTTGGAAATGCTTCTCTTAATCGAGCATCTATTTTCACGAATAACCTTGATCCTAGAAATTGCATTTCATTAATCAATATATATTGAATATGCTTCATTTATTCTTGGAATACCGCTAGTGATTGCTTTTGTAGTAGTTTCATATCTTCAATTGGAATTTTTAGAGTCAAGTGTATTGTTTTTGAATGTATATTAAATGTAGTTATTCCTGTTGGGGTAAGAAGAAGCAAGTGACTTCTTCCATTACTTGAAAAGTTAGAAAGAGGTTCAAAAATACGATGGATAAGGAAATAATTCCCAGTGCATGTAGTTTCGTGAACAATCATAAGAAGAGCTTCATGAATGTCATATTCAGCAAAGTGCCTTAAAACAATTTCAAAAGCAAGTCATTGTTTCTCTGCTAATGAATCTGGATATGAAAATGTTATATTTGAAAGGTGAACAAGATCAACCCTTAATTTTCCATTCCTTATAAAATGAATAGCTTCTTCTACAACATCATCATAAACAGTTGTACTTTTCTAGTTAAAGGATATATCAAAGTTGCTTCTACCAAGGGTGTGAAGATCAGAAACACTCACATCATTTGGTGGAACCAAGTGAGAGAACAATTGCCAGTCTTGAAAATAATCTTCAAGATTCATTTCATTGTTATAAAAATCCCCATCTTCTTCATCTTCAATATTGTTTACAATTGCTAGATTTCGATCAACATGACATGCTCAATATAAAAAATTCCTCCAATTTTCAGTAATAATTTCAATTGAAAGTCCAATTTATGCACGAATGTCACGAAATGGCTTGTAAAAGAGAAATTATGTCTAGAAAAAGGTTTCAAATTCATTTGAATCCTCACTGGGAATAGAATAAAATAGTGGGCAAACCCGAACAATAGCATGAACATCTCTAGGCTTCCCCGGATCTTTTTTACCTTTGCTATCAAATGTCCAAGAACTTGTTGTTTCTATGAAAGATAGAAGTTCAAGGAAAAAATGTCTCTTGTGATAATGTTGAACAAAATTATTCTTAGAGGAACATTTCAGACCATTCCTTGATATTTCATGAAAACCTCTCTTCTAGAATTTAAGGAAACAAAATTCTGACTACAAACAAAAAGAGGTAACCTCAGCAACAAATTTCATGTTTCTTGTGCTAGAATGTCACAGTCAACAATCATTTTTGCAAGAAACCTTATGTATGCACATAAAACATGATCCTTAGAGCCAATAGAATTAGAAATTCTAGTTAACGTATCATGATAACTTTCATACATTTTTTCTTCTTTTGATGCATACTTAGCAATACATTTCAAGAGAGCATACGAAGAAAGCACTAGTTCAAAATCAAAATTTTCACGCCACATTGTTAGAAGGTCAATGTTATGTACTTTGAGCCTATCATCATTTCTTGTTGGATCATATTTTTTCCTTCCTTGATCATCTATGAACAATTTTATTCGTCACAAATATCCATTGGAGCATTGTACCGACATGTGAGAATAGTGCATTTTTTTTTCAAACAAGAATCTACACTACATTTTGTGTGTCTTTGGATACGGTTTAACAATTCTTCATAATAATTATGAGGATTACAAGAGAATATCTAATCAGTATTTAATAAGAAAGGGTCATCAATGAGGCTTCATGGAACCATTATGTTGCGATGATGTATGTCACATGGATTCCATGCAGTTACATACTTGTCAGAGAATACCTTTGCAATTTGTACATCATAAGAATTTGAACAATCTAGTATTTGCATGTGGGGGGTGCCTTGCAACAATAAAAAACCATGGATATGTGTTCAACCTTTATGTTGTCACTAGTATCTGAAGAAAATTAAGATATATTTATTACAAACAATATAAGTAGAATCATAATAAACAATTGACAATGTATAGAAAATAAATTGAAAAACACAAACCTATACCAGAAGTCTTTAGCTTTAAGATATCTTCAGATAACTTCCTCTCGAAACATATTGAATTTATGGTGCATACATGTGGCAACAATATGAGGGTACTGAATATAATTCTCAATTTTCACACAATGCTCATTTAAAGAATGAGAATGTGAATGTGTGGGCATGAGCTTATTCAAATCTGGCCACTATGTGTCAACTTCACTCAAAGTAAAAAATAAATATGGACATCCCAACTGAGTAATCATGTTCGTCAATTCAACCCGACACTTAGTCCAGTATGCCCTTGTACCTCTCAAGGAAGAACCAAGCCACATAATATGCTCAACCAACTTATTCTCTAGTAAATATGAAAGTTAGTGACACAAATCTTCAATTGTTATAGGTGAGTTATCATGTAAATGTTTCCATACAAAAACCTCAACAATTTCTTGGCTCTTATTCTACATTATCATGTTCAAAAGGTAATATTGAAAGCATGGAAGGCTTCCAAATCTTTCGTCATAGTATCTAAGAAGATGCAATTCATACTCATGAAGTTCAACACTACAAATACATGGTTCCAACCAATCAACATCATCCGTGGGGAACAATGTGGGGAATGCCATATCTAATAACCCCTGTATATTATATTCATTGACTAGGGAGGATCCAATATTGGGTCAATCCATTTATTGAGCAGGTGAAGAATCAAAATTATCAAGAAATGCTCTAATTTATTGCACTTATCTCCTCTCATTTGGTAGGAGAGCAACAAAAGAAGAAGGATGAGAGGGAAATTTCTGATCAAGAGACCCTTCATTATTAGTTGTATTGATCTCAACATCTTCAATATCACAATCAACAAATTTAATCCTCGAGAATACATTTGTTGATCTTTCGAGTAGACCATTCACTAAATCATAGTCAATTACAACATCTCGATAATATTGATCATGTTGGATTTTGAAAAGTAATGTAGCCATCACTCAAGATATTTTGACATAACATTCCTAATATTTAGATTGAGCAACATGTCTCCTCACAATTAGAAAGTAAGGATCTTCAACATGTCGGGGAAGACTTTGCACAATTGTAGAAATATCTCGAGGAAAGCTAATTGTGTGACTCTTATCCTTATCTTTCCCACCTCGAGCATGTGTCACTTGAAAAATAGGATTCACATGTTCTTTTATCATTTCTTCAACTTCAGTAAGAATTCTTAAAATATGAGGTTTCTCACCAGGATCCATGTTATTATATAAAAAAAAACGATGGGATCCTCTTTCATTCTTACGTCATCTGCAAGAAGTTCCTTCAGAATCTCTCAAAACATGGATTATGAGATATGATTCTTGGAAAATGTGGCACATTTGGACAACTAATAGGCTATCTATCTTTTCTCGAAATATTTTATGGACTGAAATCATATTTTCATCAAAATGAATATGATATCTATCATTCTGACCATGTTGAGAGCCATGTGGAAGAGTAAAATTTCTTCTAAAATTTACTTCATCTTCAGCAACATGAGATTTCCTTCCCAAATTTGAAATGTGTGGAATGGATGTTTGACGGGGCCTTTCCAAATTTATGGTCTGCATTTCATAAAAGCATTTAAAATTTAATTTCCAACTAATATAAATGAAAAAATGTAAAAATAGTCTAATGCAATCAATATTTACATTTGTTTGGTGATGTGGATGAAGGCTATGCGATGGTTTCTCTTCGCTTCTAACACGAGTGGATGGAACATTTGGGAAATTAGTTTCTATTCCTATATTGAAATGAGGTGTACCATGTTTCAACAAAATAAAATACATTATAAAACTTAAATTACAACCAATAAACATTAAAAAAGGAAAAAAATAAAAAAACAAAAACATTGAACATTTACGTTAGTTTGACAATTTGATGTTTTGGATTCCATTTCTCCAACCTGATGAGATGAAAATATGTTTTTTTCCATCGAAGAATATAAAATTCAATGTACAACTAACTATAAATGAAAAAATGAGAAAAATATAAAATCCATTCAACATTTACATTTTTTTGGCAATGGGGATGAACATTGTGAGATGGTTCCTCTTCACTTCTAGCATCAATAGATGGAACATCTACGAAGTTAATTTGTATGCCTTTATTGAAATGAGTTTTTTCATGTTCAAAGAAAATAAAATATGCAATAAAATTCAATGTCCAGACAACTAAAAATTTAAAAAATGAAAAATAAATTAAATACATTGAACATTTACATTAGCTTTCTAATTTGATTGTCCAGGAGAATGTAAAGGAATGTTATGAGATGCTTCACCTTCATTTCTTAAATTAGTAGATGGAACAATTGGGGAGTTAGTTTCTAGACCTGTATTAAAATGAGTTGTATCCTATTTGAAGAGAAGAAAATACATTAAAATTTTAGTAAACAAAAAATTTGTAAATAGAGGAAAGTAATAAAACAACCAATATTTCAGTAGAAATAAATATATCAATGTCTTACCTCCATTGTTCCACGTGAAATGCCATCAGGGATGAATGATTTTCTTCATGGAACAAAATTACCTTGAGAAGGGGGATTGGAAAATATGATGTTTTGAGCAAATAGGTCCAAATTATCAAACAAATGATCAATTAACATCCAAATCATCGCATACAATGTCACGATTGCCTCCACCATGGATGTTTTGCAACATTTTTCCTTGCTCAAAAAATGCAATTGAAGACATAGAAGGGATAGGGTGGACATTTGCATCCACTTTATCGACATGATGTTCTTCACGATTGCAAGATGTTTCCCCGATATTGTGAACATTTTTAGGAGAGCATCGAACAAAAAAAATAAGCTGACAAGGGGTATGTTCTAACAGTGAACTATCAATGGGAATTGTTCTTTCCATGATATCGTCCAAAGTATGATACTTACAAGGAATCAAAAATTCATTTTCAAGAGTGGTTTCACTCGTTCTTCTATGATATGTAGCTCTCATATGCTAATTTATTGTGTCCTTATTTTTTTGATATCGTAAACGACGACTTTCATTAGAACTGTCATGTGATGCTGGTGAAAGATATCGTTTTCTTGTACGCTTGCTAGTGCCTTGAGATGACATGTCTACAATGAATAATAATATTTTGATTATGGAACCATAAACTCAAACATAGAATATATCTAATATAAACAAAATAGAAGAATGAAAAAGCAACAAGTTATTTTTTTGGAAACCGTATAAAACCATGAAAAGCGTATATCGTATTTTTCCGGCAGTAACAACTTATCAAAATGTATAAGGAATTTTACAAATGCCTAAAAACAAAAATGGACTTTTCCAAATGGCTAACAATACAATAATAATTATATGAATTGGAAGTATATCTAAATATTTGAAACTATATACTATGAAATTATGAATGTGAATATTAAAATGTACATAAAGATATATCATTGTTTGAGAACCAATGAGAAAAAACTAACACAAAAGATATGTATAAAATAAATCATAGTAATTATAATTATAAAAATAAAGAAAAATGGATGGCATTCAAACACATTCAAATGCATGCAATGAAGAGACCTAAAGAGGATACAATAAGAAATATTTTCCATCAAATTGCAATGGGATTAAATATCAAACATATAATATATAAAAGATGGTTTCTCTATATATTTTACCCAAATACACTACTTCTATGAAGTATATTAATATTAACATTATCAATATTAATAAATAATTAATCAAATTAATAATAGTAACAATAATCATATTAATTCCCGGATGCGGGTGCAAACTTATTAAAAGGGGATGATGGGACGTGGTTATAGCAAGTGGGGGAGCCACTTGGCCACCCAAGATCCTGCCATTAGTTTAAACCGGCTCGTTCAACATACAGGCATTAAAGCCAGCACACTTAACCATACAAAATTAATGCCCAGCTGAAGTCGAGATCATTCCAATACACTCGCTCGATCCTCCGTAAAGAATGCTCTGCACATTACAGCTGCGAAATTTAATAAGGTTTTAAAGAAGGGAGAGCCTCGAGACAGAGACACTCAGAGCTTAAAGATGGACGCTGGCAATCGAGGCCCAGACATTCCTCCACCACCGTTGCAGAGAATTTTCTCAGCCTTGGCAGTGCAACCCTGTGTTCGCACAGCCACTGGAAAACGCAACCATATTAGTTGTTGTATTGATCTTTGGGACGGGTTCCACCTCTCCCGCACAGGCCACTACAATAGATCTGTTGTCACTCTGGATTTTCTCCTGTCCCTGTCCAACTCTGTCATTATGCCTCCCTTGTCGCCTTCTTCTTCGCCCTCCACCATACCGCGCCTAAGACATCGCATGAGATGTCGAAGAGGAAGCTCTAGGGGCTAAGCCCATCGCACACCCTCCACCTCCAACTCGGATTCCTCTTTGCCCTCCTCAGAGTACTTTTCTGGTAGATATCTGGATACTCGCAGTGGGCGGGGTAGATCCCACCATGTCTACCCTGCTCAGGACCCCCTTGTCAATTTATCATCCAACACTCCTCAAACAGCCCAATTTTTCTTTAATTGTTCTCTGAACAAGCCCCGTATCATTTCCTTGATTTCGGTTGTCTTCACGGAAGAACCCCAACAAGCTGTTCTCAGGGAGCTTCAGACATGAGCTTCTTCAGTCCTAGCTCAGGGAATGGACAAGCCGCGGCAGCAGGAGCCCAAGGATAAAGGCAAAGCACTTGAGGGAGAGGAGAAGGCCGACATTGAGCGCTCCAAGCAACGTAACAACCCAGGTGCAGACAAGCAAAAGGAAGAAGATTGTATAGAGGCTTACAAGTGTTTTATCCTGGAGGAAACCTCTCCTCAGCATGATGCTTAGTCATTTCATGAGTGTTTGTCTTTTGTTTCAGGATTCCCACTGGGATGGGATTGTTTTTGTCTTTCATGTTTTAAATTTTAGTAGTCTTAGTTTTACAGTTTATCAACTTGGAACTTTACAGTGGACCGCATTATCATCGCCCCTGCACGGGCAGTATGGTAGAATTATGTCTGGTCTGGACTGGTTTCCCATTATGGGCAGTATGATTGTGCGTTTTTTGCTGAATATACCTCTCTCGTAGGCAAAGATAGGGCTGAGGCCAAGATGTAAAATATTCTTCTTTTCATAATAGATTAAACTAATTTAAAAAATAATAATAATAATCATATTAATAAAACTAAAACATGGTGTTCATATATATATATATATATATAATAATTCTATTAACTATATTAATATTAACATTATAAATATTATAAATATTAATAAATTAATAATCAAATTAATAATAATAATAATAATTTTAAACATTTATGTTTATCAATAATTTTTAATATTAATAAAAAATATAAATATAGATAACATGGTTTCTTTATATATCTTTTACTCTAATATATTATTTCTGTTAATTGTATTAATATTAACATTATCAATATTAATAATATTAATAAATAATTAATATTGATTATATTAATATTAACATTATAAATATTCTTAATATTAATAAACTAAATGTATCTATATATAATTTAATAAAATTCCTATATAAATAACTATGATAAAAAAAAGTACAAATATAAATTAATTTACAAAGTTATAAGATATAAATGAAAAGTATAAGAATGTAAAAGTATAATTTAAAATTATTTAGAGAAACTTAAAGTATAATTATTTAGAGAAACTTAAATATTAGGAATTTCGCTTCTGTGATTCATAGATTGTGAGAAAATCTGTCGGGAAAAATCACATCAGAATAATTTAGGTCAACGTGTTTCGAACCAGCGAGTGTGGTCATCATCAAGACAAGATGAAGAATCTGATCAAATAACTCAATTAAATAGATAAGAAAAGTATTCGTGAGTTTAATTGGGTTATCTGATCAGATTCTTCATCTTGTCCTGATGATGAACCACACTGGCTGGTTGGAAACCCGTTGACCTAAATTATTCTGATATGATTTTTACCGAAAGATTTTCTCATAAACTTAAATAATTTGAATTAAGTTTTCTTTTAGAAAAAATAAATCTTTAAACTAAAAAAGTATTCATGAGTTTAATCAATATTATAATTTATATCAATATTTTTTTTATTTGTCAACAAAAGCATTTAAGTCATCAAAATAACTTATTCATTTAAATCATCAAAATCATTTATTTTAAGGTAAGAACACCATCACTTAACATAGTTAAATTTTTACCCATAAATTTAAACAAATAACTTTCACATCATAAAATAAGTCAAAAATCCACTCTATAACCATTTACTTCATGGACATTATAATTTATATTTTTTTGCTAATTAATAATAAAGAAATTGCATTGTTTTCATGGATTCAGCTTGATTGTATTTAACCACTTGTGGATGACATTATTAAAGATAAATTTTAATAAAATTATTGATGACAAGCCATCATATTTAGTTATTTGTGGGGAAAATAAATTGGTTCTGGTAAATTCCCATTGATTTATTTACCTTTTAAGAATTATCATTTTCTACATCATTGAAAATACAAAATGTGTAGCTTTTATAGCTTTTATTTCCTTATAGTTATTTTAATAAAATTTTAATATATCATTATGATTTATAATTCCATAAAGTTAAGACAAATTTGTGTTTGAATCTAAAATTAAAGATTTTAAATACAAAGTGACTTTGTTTACTGATTTTTTTATGAAAATACAATTATAAAAAGATTGCTATCCACTTTTCAATTCAATAAAATTGAAGGTAATTTTTTTACTGATTCCAAACTCGCAAATATATGCTTAATAATTTAATTAATATGAAATCCAATTAAATGAATAAATTTTAAAAACAAGTATTTTTTTGAAAATTTGTAATTTTTCACTAAATTGATTTTGAAAGCTACCAGGTATGGAAAAGTAAATATGCTAAGAGGCAAACAAAGTTTATATTTTTTTCTCTTTGTTAATTAATAATAAGAAAATTGCATTGTTGTTATGGACTCAGTTTGATTGTATTTAACCACTAAAATTATTAATCACAAGGCATCATATTTGGCTATTTGGGGAGAAGAAATCCTTGTCGATGAAATTCTCATTCATAATTTTTATTTCCTTATAGTTATTTTAATTATTTTTTAATATAACATTATGGTTTGTTATTCTATAAAGTTTAGATAAATTTTGGTTTGAATCTAAAATTGAATATTTTAAATACAATGTGACTCTGTTAACTCGTTCTTTATCAAAATACAACTATCAAAATATTGCTATACACTTTAAAGTTCTCTAGTGTTTTCAATTTAATAAGATTTAAGTATTTTTTCTACTCATTCCAGACTGCAAATAAAGTTTAGATAAATTTTGGTTTGAATCTAAAATTGAATATTTTAAATACAATGCGACTCTGTTAACTCGTTCTTTATCAAAATACAACTATCAAAATATTGCTATACACTTTAAAGTTCTCTAGTGTTTTCAATTTAATAAGATTTAAGTATTTTTTCTACTCATTCCAGACTGCAAATATATGCTTAATAATTTAATTAATATGAAATTCAATGAAATGAATAAATTTAAAAACGAGATATTTTTTTTAAATTTGTAATTTTTTATTAAATTGATTTTGAAAGCTGCAGGTTATGGGAAAATAAATAAAATACGGCATTGGATAAATATTAGAATTTTTGGACTAACAATAAATGGAATACAACATTGGAAAAACATTTTAACTATTTTCTTTTTTCTTTTTTATAATAAGGACATTATGGCATGGTAACTACCATATTTTTATTACTTGATTACTAGATTTTTATTCCTTAAATAGCTAGGCTATATTACTCCATATATGATATTTAAATAGCTAGATTATATTACTCCGTAATTATTTTTTTTTTTTTTTTTTAAATTCAATGAAAAATAAATAGGGAGATAAAATGTATCTCACATACTATTACAGCGCTGATCTGTAATCAACCTCTCCCTTTGTGTAAAAAAAAAAAAAAATCGTGCAAAATATAATATTAGTATTGTTCCATCTGTTACCCTTGCGATTCAATAGTGAAATCTACGAGTATAAGACAACCCACTAAGAATACTAAGCCGTAAAAACCTTCCTCAAAACGTTGGTATGGCATTGCACTCCAATCAAATATTTCCTGAAAATTTTCTATGGAATAATATATTCCCATGAAAATGCGTAATTCAAGAAATTGACGAATGGGGTTCGAGTATAACTATCAATTTTTCTAGATTAATGAGCCTAAGTAAGAAATGTTAGTGAAAGTATGAACCTGCATGCTATTACTTGTTTACCACATTTGTGTTTTATGAATAGAGAGTATATTTGGTTACTAAAGGACATATCTGTATAATTAAAAATATATATAACTCTATACCCTAAAATCAGATGTTTTTAAAATAAAGTTTAATTATTGAAATTTCGAAGAAAACTGTCACCAAAACCTTTCTGAAGTCGAACCGAACCTGAGGAGTATTAAACCTCTACAAACATGTTAGCCACAGCAATGTATTAAAATCCGATAAAATCAATGAAAAAAATATATAAACTGACTCAGTGTCAAGTTCTGTTCACATCCTTTCTCTTTATATCGTTTTGTATAAAGCTATTTTTGGAAGATTCAATAAAATAGGGTTTCAAATATATCATATAAAAAATAATGTAATTAAATAAAACTTGAAAAGAGAGTAAGTCAAATATCCACAATTAATGACCTCACATATTGCATGACTTCATTGTTAATTATAGTTATGGTTTACTTTTATTAATAATAATATTAGTTAATATTCTTTGCAAATATGATTATAGTTAGAATTTATTACAAATGATTTTAAGCCATGTGGCTATACTCTGCATACCAAACTATTGCATATCAATGTAACGCATATTGCTCACATTAATATAAAGCACACATGTCAACGCACACAAAGTTTATATATATATATATATATATATATATATGTATTATTTTCTCGGAAGTAATTGCGTTATTTCTAATGATTATATGTAGCCATGCACAATAAATTTTTAATCATAGTTTAATAAATAATTAATTTAAACAAGATTTAAACACATGATTTAGATATACAATTACACTTATCTACTTAAATACAAAATGAAAAATACAAAATGAATAACTATTTTAACAATTTATTTATGAAAATTTACAAATCAAAATATTTCAAATTTTAAAATTTTAAAATTTATCAAAATTTAAAAATAATAATAATCATCATCATGAAGAAAATGTGCAAAGCCATCCAAAATCCAATTACACTTTCATTTTAAAGGTTTCCGCAAAACACAGTACTGCTAAAAATCCCTATCCGTTCGACGCATTGGAGTGAGGTTCCGTAGAACGTATGCATCGTGAATGATATTTCATTGCGAAAAGTAATTGTCAATAAAGAAAATGTGCAAATTTTAGTATGTACTGTCAAAGTTTGCGTAATTTATCATGATAAATTCATTAACTAATATGGAATTTATTTTCTGTTTGGTCTTTTTCTTTTCGTTTTTTCCCAGTGGTGCTGTGTTCCCCAAAAAAAAATGAGGTTGACATTTTAGGATGAAACATGTGGTATGTAAGTTCTGAGGTTGACATTTTATGTGAAACATGTGATATGATAAGAGAATTAGGTTTAAAGATGTAAAAAGAAAATGTAAATATTTTTAAGAGTTTAGGTAGATTTAATTTTAATGTTGGATGTGAAAATAATTTATCCGTCTATAAAATGTTTTTTTAGTTTTCTAAAGATTGTGCAAACCTAAACACAATCTTAAATTTAAGTCATTAAACAGATTTTATTGTTACATAGAATTCCCATCCTCAACCTAGTAAAGTATTGTTGATTTACACTTTATCCATAGAAGAAACCAAAATTTGCATAATAAATAAATATAATTCACTTCGATACAAGAGAAGGTCAGGCACGATAAGAGCAACCAAATAGATAGTGAGAGAGACACCTAAAAATTTGATTTACACTTTATCAATAGAAGAAACAAAAATTTGCATTATAAATAAACATAATTCACTTCGATACAGGAGAAAGTCGTGCAGGATAAGAGCATCCAAATAAATAGTGAGAGTGACCCCTAAAAATTTGTGAAGGCAAAGTTCAAAACAGTCTCTCTAATATTTTTCATACGTTGTGTAATTCATCTACGTCTAGAACGATTTTACTCCCCCGTTGTGAGCTTTCTGAATTTTGTGCAAGCAAGAGAATAGGGTGCACTTGTTGGCGAGCATGGCCTCAACGGCGAGTCCTGTGAAGGAGATCCCTGGAAGTTACGGCCCCCCACTGCTGGGGGCTCTTGTCGATCGATTCGAATATTTCGTCGCAGAAGGATTCGATCAGTTTTTTAAGCGCCGCGTAGAGAGATACAAGAGCACGGTCTTTAAGGTGAATATGCCGCCGGGTCCACCCATCGTGAGGGACTCGCGAGTGATAATGCTGCTGGACGGCAAGAGCTTCCCCGTGCTCTATGATCTCAGTAAGGTAGACAAGAAGAATGTGCTCACCGGAACTTACATGCCCAGCACTGCTTTCACCGGAGGTTATCGGGTAGCCGTATACCTCGACCCCTCAGAGGAGAATCACAGCCAGCAAAAGAGATTTTGCTTTGAGGTTCTCAAGAACAGTCGAGACAGATATTTCCCCGAGTTTTCCCGAGGGTTCGATGAGCTCAGCGCCGCTGTAGACAAAGAAATGGGGAGCAACGGGAAGGCGTCTTTCGGCAAGCCGATCGAGCAATTGATATTCAATTTCCTGTGCAGGTCGTTAACGGGCGCAGACCCAGTCACTCAGGGCCTCGGAACCGACGGCCCTTCGTATGTTATCAAGTGGCTTGCGCTTCAGCTCGCTCCTACAGTGAGCTCGGACGTTCTTCCAAAGATTGTGGACGAGCTAACCATCCATTCTATACGTCTGCCCTTTTGGCCCGTCAAGGGTTACAACGAAAAGCTCTTTAAATTTCTGTGGACACATGCGGCTTCGGCTCTGGACATGGCCGAGAAAGAGTTCGGACTGAAAAGAGAGAAGGCCTGCCATGATCTCCTCTTTAACATTTCTTTCAACGCCTTTGGGGGAATGTTAATTATGCTACCCAGTATCGTCAAACACATTGCCCGCGCGGGCAGCCAACTGCAAAGAGATCTGGCAGAAGAGGTCCGCGGAGCCGTTACGTCACAGGGGAGCCTCAACGGTAAGGCTCTGGAGAGCATGGCAGCTGGTCCGGTCAACTGTCTACGAGGTCCTGAGGATTGAGCCGCCGGTGCCTTTGCAGTACGCGAGAGCGAAGACGGATTTTGTTGTGGAATCCCACGACGGTTTTTATGCGGTGAAAAAGGGAGAGTTGCTAGGCGGGTACCAGCCTTTTGCGACCAAGGACCCCAAGTTGTTCGATAGAGCGGATGAGTTTGTGCCCCGTCGGTTCATCGGTGCGGAAGGGGAGAAGATGCTCAAGTACGTTCTCTGGTCCAACGGCCGCTAAACGGATGAAACGGCCGCTGATAACAAGCACTGTGCGGGTAAGGACAACGTTGTCATGGTGGCGCGTTTGTTTGTGGCGCACTTCTTCCTGCAATATGATTCGTATACTATAGACCAGTCGTCCTCCTCCGTAACGTTTACGGCCCTAGACAAGGCCACTATCTGAGATCAGAATACGCGAATGCGGGCATTGCAAATATTTGTATTTGAATTTGTTTTAGATATTGCAGGTTTCATATGGATTTTAAATATATGCCGAAACTGTCATTCTGTGTGAAACACATCATTGTATTTTCTATATATATATCTTCGTTCCACTGTCTTCCCATGCGTTTACATTTGTGATATGTTGTTTATATGGTGGTAAAGGTATTTAAATCTGGGAGGGCGCACAACCCTAACCTGTTTTGATGGCTCAGAAATTGGAGATTATTCCACCAAAATATGAATTCCTTTTCTGAACACTTAAACCAGCAATTGCGTCTTAAAGGTGCAAAAATAGGTCGAAAGGGATAAAAAAAATTAAAAAATGTTGGAATATTGAAGAATTCCAGAATTGATAATGGAGAAATTAAACTCCCCTTCTTTAACACTTTAACACAGAGAAATAAATTTCACTCTCAAAAACAGAGCTTCAACTCAATAAAACAAACATTTATTCCATAAAATTTTGTTACAAGTTCTTACTCTACAGAGGGATTTACAACTGTTGGACTCTTACAAAACACAGTTTCAAGACAAAAAAAAACTCTTCTCTGTCTCTTAAAAAAAACTTTGCTGTGAATTTTTCATTCACTGTCTCTGTCTATTAAAAAAAAACAACTCTCTGTTTTTTTTATAAAACATACACTGCTGTGTATAATTTTAATTCTGCTCTCACTGTCTTTTTAAATAATGCACTGTTGTGCATAAAACAGTTATGTCTGTCTTTTTAAAAAAAACAATGCACTGCTGTGCATATCACTTAAAAAATAGAACGACTATGTTCTATATATTAACAGCCTAAAAATTTACAATTTTGTTTTATATTTATAAACAAAATATCTCTACCTTATTTAATATCATTCATTGACTTAACAACCAAAATATCACCGCTTAAAAAAACATTTATGGCATCATAAATTATGGTTGCACCGCTTGAAAAATTGAATTGATGGCAAATTTGAACGTGGCGGAAGTGGTGACGCGTTGGTGGCGCGTTGGTGGAGCCACCATCCCTGGTGGTTGCGGGGGTATCATTCTGCCGGCTCAGTACGGTCGGGGTAAAGCCCCGCACTCAATTTTAACCGTTGATCCCGAGTCAACATGTGATTGACAAGTCAACTGCGGGGGTTTTGCTCGTGTTAACCGTCGAGCTATTCTCACTCCCGCTAACCGTTGATCTCACGTCGAGCAGTGATCGCTCATCAGACGTGCTCCGGCCTTGGACCTGTGCGATGTTCATCATCTTGATGCATGTTAATTTCTTCCGGCAGTTTGAAATTACATTCCAACACTCCCCCTTAATTTCAACTGCTGGGTTTCCCTGCATACCCAAGCACTTTCTGAAATGTTCAAAGCTTTTCTGCGCAAGTGGCTTTGTGAGGATATCTGCAAATTGATCCTCTGTTCTGCAATGTTGCAAAACTATCTCACCATTGTTAACCAATTCACGTATGAAGTGAAACTTGGTGTCAATGTGTTTAGTCCTCTTATGAAAAACAGAATTTTTAGACAATGCAATAGCTGAACTATTGTCACAAAAGATCATTGTCCCTTTTACCTGTTCTTGGCATGAGCTTCTCAACATTTTTCTCATCCAAACTGTTTGACACGCTGCAACTGTAGCTGCCACATATTCTGCCTATGCTGTATACAATGCTACAATGGGCTCTTTCTTAGAAGCCCATGAAATGGCTCCTGAACCCATATGAAAAACATAACCGGAAGTGCTCTTCCGATCATCAACACTTCCAGCCCAATCACTGTCAGTGTATCCAACTAAATCTGAACATTCTGAAGTAGTATAAAAAATACCAAACCTTTTTGGTACCTTTAACATACCCTCAAAATTCTTTTGTTACTTGCCAATGCATCCTTTGGTTTTACCATGTGAATCAGAAATCAAACTAACAAGATGCATTATGTCCCATTTAAAGGTGGCCAAATACATAAGGCTGCCAACTATGCTCTTGTATAAACTAGGATCAAAATCCTTGTCAGCCGTCTTTGCTGTGTTTTAATCTCATCACTGTGGGAGCATTTCGTCGCTTTGATTTCCCCGGTATATTAAATCTTTTCAAGCACCTCGTCAACATACTTCGCTTCGTGAGATAAAAAATCCCATTTTCATTTTTTTCTACTTCTATTCCTAAGAAGTATCTCAACAAACCCATGTCAGTCATTTCAAATTCTTCTTTCATGACTGTTTTAAAATTTTCAATAAGGTAATCATCATTACCTGTGAAAATAACATCATCAACATATAACACAACAATTATCATTTTACCATCTTTTTCTTTGATGTAAAGGGTGGGTTCTCCCTCACATTTTTCAAATCCATTTTCTAGTAGATAGGAATCTATTCTACTGTACCATGCTCTTGGTGCTTGCTTTAGCCCATAAAGAGCTTTCTCCAATTTGCACACTTTGTGCTCTTGGCCTTTCTTTTCATAACCGAGAGGTTGATCTATGTAAACCTCTTCCATTAACACTCCATTCAGAATGTTGACTTACGTCCATTTGGTAAACTTTCCACTTGTTTTGTGTCGCTATGGACAACACCGGCTCTCACGGTTTCCCATTCCTCTAGCAACCGGTGCGAAAGTTTCCTCATAATCTATCCCATGCTTCTGCTTATAACCTTTGACAACAAGTCTGGCCTTGTGTCTCTCTATTTTGCTTTCAGCATTACTTTTGGTCTTGTAGACCCATTTAACTCCAATGACATCTTTACCTTTTGGGAGTTCAACCAAATCTCAAGTCGTGTTTCTTTCTATGGCATTTATCTCCTCATCCATAGCTTCTATCCATTTCTCATTCTTGATAGCTTCTTCGAAATGAACAAGATCATCAATATGAAAATATTAAGCAAATAAAGAATTGATACCTTCATTTGCTATATCTTTTTCATAAATATCTTTCAAACTTCTGAATTTCTTACCTTTTTCATTAGATGTACAAATTCTTGAAGAAGCACTTGTATTTCCTCCTTGTGGTGTGCTTGGAGAAGCACTATCATTTCTCCTCAAGGGTGTGCTCTGCTGCTCTTTTGTTGGTGTTGCTGTTTGGGGATGAATTTTAGCCAACTCATCATTATTCTCATTATGAGATAAATAGTGTTTAACATTCACTGTTTTCTCTATGCTTCCATCCCAAGCTTCCTCTTCAATGAACTGAACATCTCTGCTCATAATAAACTTCTTGGTGGATGGGTTGTACAAGCAATAAGCCTTGGATTCCTCATTGTATCCAATGAAAATACATTTCTCCCCCTTGTTGTCCAACTTCTTCTTTAGCTGATCTGGAATGTGTGCATAAGCCACACGTCCAAAAACCTTCATATGTGTGACACTCTGCTTTGTGCCACTCCATGCCTCTTCTGGCACTTTTTTCATAACTACTTTTGTAGGGCATCTATTCAAAATGTACGCTGCACAATGTACAGCTTCAGCCCAATAATCATTAGGCAAATGCTTTGCCTTTAACATACTCCTTGCCATGCCCATTATGGTTCTATTCTTCCTTTCGGCTACTCCATTTTGATGCGGAGTATATCTAGTTGTAAACTGCTTATGAATACCATTTTCTCTACAAAAACGTAGAAAATATTTAGAGATATACTCACCTCCTCTGTCAGTCCTTAAGACTTTGATATGCAGCCCACTCTGGTTCTCAACAAGTGCTTTGAAATTGCTAAATTTTTCAAACACTTCACTTTTGTTTTTCAGAAAATAAACCCAAGTTTTTCTTGTAAAATCATCTATGAATGATAACACATAGTGGCTGCTTGCAAGCAATGGAGTTTGCATCGGTCCACATAAATCTGAGTGGACAATTTCTAAGGGTGCTTTTTCCCTTATGCTTTTCTCGAAAGGAAAACTTTCTCTGTGTTGTTTCCCAAAGATACAACCTTCACAAAGGCTGTCTGGTTTCTCTATCAATGGTAAACCACTTACCATTCCTTTTTTGTTCAACAAATTAAGACTCCAAAGCTGAGATGTCCAAATCTCAAGTGCCATAACCAATTATCATCTTTTAGTTCGCTTTTAAAAGCTTGTAACCGCTGCTTTCTCTTCACCACCTTCTCAAATCGCTCTCATTCTCTACAGGGAACATCCCGTTCCTTGTCATCTTTACTGGCAAAGGCACTATCTGAAAATATCCACATACAGTCCTCAAAGAGAATACAGAAACCCTTTTCTATGGACAAGTTGTTCAATGCTTTAAGAAAGGTACTTTATCTCTGAACATAATAAACATCTATGTGTCTTTGCACCTAATCTTGTTAAGACATTTACATCTCCTTTTCCCATAACAGAAACTTTGCTATCAGTTCCTAGTGTGACTTGTGACTGCACACTTTCATCTAACATAGAAAACATTACTAAGTTTCCTGTCATATGGTTACTACAACCGTAGTCTAGAAACCATAAATCCTCATTCTTTTCTTCATCCATATTACAAGCTAAAAACAAATTGTTTTGGCTGCTATTTTCTCTAGTGAAATTTGTACTAGTTCTACTTCTCATATCTTGCTTCTTCGTTGTACATTCATTAGCATAATGACCATATTTTTTACAATTGTAACATTGGACATTGAATTTATCATACCTTTGTCCTTGAGCATTCCGCTGGTTTTTGTCTTGGTCGTGGCTATGACTTTCACTGTTGCACCTTCCATGTGAATGTGAAGGGTTGTTCCTTCCACCTCTATTTTGGCTTCTGCCTCTTCCTCTTTTGTTTCCTCTGCCTTGCCCTATTCCTCTTCCGAAAGACATCTGGGTCTTAAAGGCATGTTCTAGAGATGATTTTTCACTCCTACCCAATCTCTGTTCATGGGTCATCAGTGATGCATGTAGCTCATCCACTGAAAACTTTGTGAGATCCTTAGTCTCCTCTATGGTGGTGACAATCACATCAAATCTTGAAGGTAAACTTCTCAAGAGTTTTTCCACAATCCTCTTGTCTTCAATCGTCTCTCCATGAGATCTAATTTGTGTGACCATTCCAATCACATGAGTGAAGAATGAGTCAATAGAGTCTGACTCTTTCATACAGAGAGTCTCAAAGTCTCTCCTCAGCAACTGAAGTTTTGTTGTCTTCACTTTCTCCATACCCTGATAAACTGTCTTGAGAGTTTCCCATGCTTCTTTGGATCTCTTAGCTGCTGCTATCCTTGGAAACACACTCTCATGCACTGCTTGATATAAAAAGAAAAGAGCCTTGGCATATTTCTTCTTATTTCTCTTCAAAATATCTTTTTCTGCCTGAGTTAACATATTAAACTCATGTTCATCTGCTGGCTCTTCAAAGCCTTCCTCAACAAATTCCCATAAGTCTTGGGAGACAAATAATTCCCTCATAGTTATTGACCAGTAGTCATAATTTTTTCCATTAAATTGTGGGAGATGGATATTTCCCATATCCATACCAGTGCTGGCTCCAGCCATTCTGCACTCTTAACTATGATTAAAAAACACTTGACTGTTTGTTTAAATTAACTAATTGTACTGCAACAGTAACACAAAAACTGTATAGAGAAATACCTTTGGATTCTTCTTGTCTGAACCTTCACACTGCTAGAGAGGCTTCTGCAATAACGAACTCCTTTCCTTCAACTTATTTGACCTTCAAATAGCCTGAGCTGGCTCTGATACCATGTTGGAATATTAGAGAATTCCATAATTGATAATGGAGAAATTAAACTCCCCCTCTTTAACACAGAGAAATAAATTTCACTCTCAGAAAACAGAGTTTCAACTCAATAAAACAAACATTTATTCCATAAAAATTTGTTACAAGTTCTTCCTCTACACAGAGGGATTTACAACTGCTGGACTGTTACAAAACACAGTTTCAAGACAAAAAAAAACTCTTCTCTGTCTCTTAAAAAAAAACTCTGCTGTGAATTTTTCATTCACTGTCTCTGTCTATAAAAAAAAAACAACTCTCTGTTTTTTTTATAAAACATACACTGCTGTGTATAATTTTAATTCTACTCTCACTGTGTTTTTAAATAATGCACTGTTGTGCATAAAACAGTTCTGTCTGTCTTTTAAAAAAAAAACAATGCACTGTTGTGCATATCACTTAAAAAATAGAACGACTCTGTTCTATATATTAACAGCATAAAAATTTACAATTCTGTTCTATATTTATAAAAAAAATATCTCTACCTTATTTAATGTCATTCATTGACTTAACAACCAAAATATCACCGCTTAAAAAAACATTTATGGCATCATAAATTATGGCTGCACCGCTTGAAAAATCAAATTGATGGCAAATTTGAACGTGGCGGAAGTGGTGACGCGTTGGTGGCGCGTTGGTGGAGCGTTGGTGGAGCCACCATCCCTGGTGGTTGCGGGGGTATCATTCTGTCGGCTCAGTACGGTCGAGGTAAAGCCCCACACTCAATTTTAACCGTTGATCCCGAGTCAACATGTGATTGACAAGTCAACTGCGGGGGTTCTGCTCATGTTAACTGTCGAGCTATTCTCACTCCCGCTAACCGTTGATCTCACGTCGAGTAATGATAACTCATCAGACGTGCTCCTGCCTTAGACCTGTGCGCTGTTCATCATCTTGCTGCCTGTTAATTTCTTCCGGCAGTTTGAAATTACATTTCAACAAAACAATCATCTTAAAAACAAAGTAAAAATTAGAATAAAAATACATTTACAAACTTTTTATTTCTAATAGAATAAAAATGCATTTACAAACTAAAAATGTTTAATACGAATTAAATAATTAAAAGTTAAAAGTTAGTTTAATAAAAACGAAATAATTAAAAGCATTGTGCATAATTCGATTGCTCAAACACTATTTAATTAAAAAAGAGTAACTATAAATTTGCAAAAAGTTGATTGTTGTAGAACTCTTTGCACTTCATCAGCTTCTCACTCAACACATTCTATGTTTAAAAGAAAATTTGGCATTCATAATAGTGTTTGACATGCAATGGCTAATTATAAATGTATAAGCATACAAATACTAGTGACTAAGATCATAAATAATATCTCAATATTTTAAAAGCAACATCAATCTTTTTAAATGAAATACTACAAATGCATGGGCTCTTTTTATTGCATATTGATTATTGATGATAAGTTAGATATTGATTATTGATGACAAGTTAGGTTAGGTTCTTGTTATCAAATTGTAATTTTCTTTCATGTTAGTCTGTGTCGTGATTGTGGTGTTTGTTTTTTGTGTCTAAGTTCTCTTTGTGATGCCTCAGTCCATTACTACAGTCCTAAATAAAACAGTGGCATATTCCAATTTATATGAATTTCGTTTCACATTAATACTTTCCCCTCAATAATTGTTTAAATATTCTTGAAAGTAGAATCTCTCTCTATGGTTGTTTGAATATTCTTGAAGGTAGAATCCACACCAGCAATAGGAAATAGAGAAAATTGCATTATCGCGTCTCCATTCATGTTGGTATGGAGGCTCAGAAATTTCGCAGCTCAATTTCTATCAGAATCGCCACGTGGAATTTTATTTTTAACGGTTGGATTTTCGAGCTGTGAGTTTTCTCACTGAGGCAATAAGAGGGTGAATTCAAATTATACAGACTGCAAATTTCCATTTGATTTTTTCCAATTTTTTCAGCATATTCCAATCATATATGTCATGCACCTAGTATCTATCTTTGTCATTTTAATTTCTATTATTGCTTGCGCTATTTTTAGATGGAATGCTTCATTAACAAATGTACTCTTAGACAACATAAAAATTGCATTCCAGTACCTACTCATCTCGTAGATCTTAATTTAAATTAAATGGTATTTAAAGCTAAGAATTGGAATTACGATGAAAACAATATTTCAAATAAAACTCTCAACTGTTTTGATGAATACAATAATACAAATTTAAATTTGTGGCAGTATGATCAAAATAATCGTTGAAATAAAAATCAAAATAAAGCATCGATTGTACAAACGTACATGTATTTGAGTAAACACCGTCCACCTCTGCCCAAATATAGACAAAGCTGCACTTGCAGCCATTGGCTCTCATTCTTTCCCAGAAAAGCACGCCACCCACATTTCACAAATATTGGACTAGGGTTAGGCTACCCACCAACCCCCACATTTGACAACTCGTTGGCTACGGTGGATCACTTTGTAGGAGGTTCTATCTTAGAGATTCCTCGAATCCACACGTTGCACGGCTTTCTATTCTGCAATGTTCACTGAAAAAAACATTATTTGGATTAAGATAGACAAACACTAGTTGTGGGTTTTTTTGGGGGCTGAAACGAATCCACATTTTGTGTCAATGAAGTGATGTTATAGATTTTGGGAACCCGACCATTCGAAAGGTGTTTAACAGCAATTTGAAAGACAAGAAGTTTCTCAGTCATTGGGGAAACGATACTTGCGATCTTTGGAGTCATATGGAGTGCGAGGGAGGCTTTTCCAAGGACGCTTTGTCACAGGAATTTTGGTGCAGAATGTTTGTCTCAGAGGTAAGCTTCCTGAAAAGCTCAACCAACTCAAATATTAAACTACCATGTCCCCACAACAGAATGGATTCACTAGAATGCTCCCTAGACTCAATCGGCTTCCGAATTTGTAAGTGGCCTATCTAAACGATAATGAATTCAATGGCATCTAGGATTATTTACTGGGGGAAATAATGCTTGCGAGGTCTGGAGTCATATATAGTGCCAGGGAGGCATTGTCACAGGAATTTCGATGCAGAATCTCGGTCTGAGAGGTAAGCTTGCTAAAAGCTCAACCAGCTCAAATATTTAACTACCATGTCCCTGCAACAAAATGGATTCACTAGAATGCTCCCTAGTCTCAACGGGCTTCCGAATTTGCAAGTGGGCCTCTAAAGGAAAATGAGTTCACTAGCATCTAGAATTATTTTTTTCAGGAACTTGACAAGTTTAAGTGGGATATATCTAAACATCAACTTGTTGAACAATTCCAAAGAAATCCACTGGTTGGAGATTTTGTAATGATATATTGGGTTCCCAAATACTCTCACCAACTGGTCACTCTATAACACAGCCTTGAGAGGGAAATTCCCTCATTTTTGGGGAGTTTGGCAAGCTTGTAGGTTCTTAGTCTAGCCTACAATTATCTATTATCTAGGGGGACTATTCCTAGTAACCTCGGTGAAAACATTTACAGGTATTCATTGCTAACAGCCAGCAGCCCACCTGGAAGTCGAGTGTTGGTCTGTATGTGCTTGTAGGGATTGTAACTCTGACTTAGGTCTGGTTGAATTCCAATTATTTTCCTGGCGAAATCCCTGGGGGATCTGCTAGTACAGATGGATTTCAAGAGGTTTTGTTGCGTAACTACCAGCTTACTGGGTCTGTGCACCCACCCTCTTCAGTTAATTCCAAACTGTACAACGCCTGGAAACTTGTCATATACCTTGCAGAGCATAACTCTATTTAATTAAACTGGGAATGAACTTGATAAATTATATCTAGACAAGGATGATTAATGGTCAGCATGGCTGGTTGGTTTACATTGTTGGCTTATTTTCATTTCTGCCACATTAACAAAATTAAGCGGGAACATTCTGAAGCTCCAATACTACAACACAACAAAGGGGTCGCTCATATGGCTAGAGAGAGTTGGAATCTAGTTGGTTGGCTCTCTCATTTCTATTTCAAAGGTTCAACCTCATTTTCTTTTAAAATACCCCAAAAACCCTGCCTAGCCTCTAGTGAGAATTCCTTCATTCCTCAACTCGCAGTAGTTAGTGACAGATTGGTTTCAGTTCAACCAAGCTGGATTGTGGATTGATGCTTGCATATAATTTTATTTTTGTCTATTCAGATCCATACAGTACCATTACAGAAAACCAAGAAGCAAATTCATCAATATGCATTTGTCTAAGAGTTTTTCTCATAATGTACCCTGCACTTGAGACTGCCTGTTACATTGAGCTCGCGGTATCGTGACTTTTTTTTATTTTCTTTGGGTTTGTCGGTTCTTGCACAGATTAGGCGTTCTTAATCTTCGACATATTGGAACTTCATATCTGAAATAAAAGTGCAGCAGGCCATAGAACCTTGATATCTGAAATAAAAGTACATCAGGCCATGGCGCAGAACCGGGGTGCTAGGAGAAAGCGAAAACTCAAACGAGAGGAGTTGGCGGTTCTGGTCTTCATTATCCACAAGACAATGGTGATAAGACAGTGGTGATAGTGCATCGGTTCCAAAGGGCATCCAATGTTGTTTCGTCTCCTCCGGTGACTTTAGGTATTGGAAGTAGCAGCAACTTGTCCGGCGGTGACTTTCCCCATGTCAAATTTTTCACGACAAAGTAGCCTGGAGTGGAGTGCCTAAGGACACATGTTCTGATTCTTTATTCGTCTGAGTGCTTGACGCAACAAAACTAAATTTTGGACCCGTAAGGTGAGATGATCAACCGTAGTCGTCACTCTGTCAGCATTTCCCTTTGGTTTACCCCACGTGGCTCTTTAATCTTCTTTTTAAATTATTTATCAATTTCAAAGAAATTGACAAATAATTCTCTTCTCAGCTTTTGAATTCCCAATGTAATTCCCGAACTTTTATTCCACTAACTGAACCTTAGGACTAAGGTTACAACCCTTCGCACTCATACACTTTTAATCGCAGGAATTCAATTTATTTATGTGCGCCATGCCTTATAACCAACGTTTATAACTTTAGAACTTTATATTAATACTCCACGCCTTTTAAAAAAATGGCTTATAATAAACTGTGGCTCTCGGCCCCACCTATATATCGATGGTCAATCCAACACATGCATCGTGCCTCGTTATCCTCCGCGCATCTATGGCAAGCGATCACCATCCGATGGCCCCTTCCCAAATCAACGGCATGTACACATATCGCTCGGCGTCCTGATACGAACTTTAACGTGCAATGGCGCACAACAATGGTGGTTTTCCATGGGTCTACCTTGCCACATGTCGACAGATCTGTGGAATCGCTCCTCAACTGGGAAATACCGCTTACTCACCAAAAGTGGTGCGATATGGGAAATCCGCCTTTGTAAATCCACTCGTGGTTTTTGAACAGTGACTAACCAAGGTTCATCTGGGGTTGCGCGATCATTTTGGATCCTTAACTCAGTTTCAGGGTTCCGATAGTAAAGCAAAATTATCTCGTTCTGAAGTGGGATTTCATTATCATCAAACAGAGTTAAATGACCACAGGTTTTTGCAGACTTCTTTTATGAGGGGATTTATTCAACAGAGTCTGTTCGAACAAATTGAGGGAAATGATAGACAGAAGTATGTAGAATCTATACAACAGTTCAACCCAGTAATTATATGTGCACAGAGTTCAATCACCTCACAATTAAACAATCTCTTCACAATCAATGATTCGAAACAACTCTAAGGCCAATGTGTACAGAAATTATTTAACTAGAAGCAATTGTGAACACACAGATTCTATTTTAGAAAGTCTCTCTCTTTCTCCTTCCTCTCTTTCTCCTCCCTCTATATACATCCGAGGGATTACATTTATATACATGAACATTTGTCTGTTCGATTCCTCTGAGAGGACCGTTCTAGAAATCAAAGGTCTAATTACAACTTATTCAAATAACTAAACTGACAGATGGATCGAATCCAACTATTCGACTTCTATCAATCCTAACTAATCTAATTAAAAATATTCAGCTAAGGTATTGACACCTAGCTGTTACAATTCAAGGATTTCGAACCCTCCTAGCCACAACATGTGGAAAAACCTCCTACATTGTTGGCTAGTGTCTAATGCCCCTGCATCAAACTCCCGAGGGCAATCTTCTTCGTGGGCTCTTTTCCATGAGCTCTTCCACTGATCTGCCTATCTTCTGCAACATTCCTTCAGTCATCCAAGTGGCATCTTCCTCTGGCTTGTCCTTCCATTTGATTAAGTACTGAAAGTACTCTTGTCCTTTGGTCCTTTTGAACACTCTTTTGTCCAATATCTGCTCTTGTTGCAATGGTTGTGCTGGAGGTAGTTGTTCCTTCCACTCAATATGTTCCTTATTTGCTACTCTTTCTTCTGCACCATCATCTTCATACTTGTACAAATATGCAACATTAAAAATGGGAGATATTCCAACATCAAGAGGTAATTCAATCTCATAAGCATTTGCAGAAAATTTTCTAAGTATCTTGCATGGCCCAATATTTTTGAACTTCAATTTGTTATATTGCTTCTTTGGGAATCTCTCCTTTCTCAAGTGTGCCAAAACCGGATCTCCTACTTCAAAATGAACTTCTTTTCTGCTCAAGTCAGCTCTGTTTTTGTATCTGATGCTGCTTCCTTGTAGTTGTTGTTTCACTTGTTCATGTATGGCCTGGATCTCTGAAGAAAATTCCTCACCATCTGCACTCCTTAGCTCTGCCTTTCCCAGATTTCTTAACTCTGATATTCCTCTCGGGTGCATTCCATAGACTATATGGAATGGACTCTTCCCTGTACTCCTGTTTGGTGAGTCATTATATGCATATTCTGCCTGGGGAAAAATATTATCCCATTGCTTGGGATTCTCTCCTGCAAGACTTATCAACAAATTTCCCAAACTCCTATTCACTACCTCAGTTTGTCCATCAGTCTGGGGATGATAAGCTGAGCTGAAACTCAGTTTGGTACCAATTTTCTTCCACAATGTCCTCCAAAAGTGACCCACAAATCTGGTGTCTCTGTCTGAAACAATACTCTTGGGCAATCCATGCAATCTAACAACTTCTTTGAAAAACAAGTTAGCAACATGGGTGGCATCACTAGTTTTATAGCATGGAATAAAATGTGCCATTTTGGAGAATATGTCCACTACAACAAAGACTGCATCATTCCCTCTCTGAGTCTTGGGAAATCCTAGAATAAAATCCATACTCACCATGTCCCAAGGCCTGTCTGGAATAGGCAAGGGAGTGTACAATCCTGCATTCTGGCTCCTTCCTTTGGCATATTGACAAATTTTGCAATTCTTCACAAACTTATCCACTTCTGTTCTCATCTTAGGCCAGAAATAGAAGTGAATCAGCTGCTCATAAGTCTTATCAGTACCAAAGTGTCCAGCAAGTCCACCACTATGCTTCTCTTTGATCAAATTTTCTCTCATGGAACATTTTGGTACACACAGTTGGCTTCTTCTGAATAATAAGTCCTCCTGCAGGAAATAATCTAGCCACTGACTTCTATCTGTTAAAACATGGTTACTACATGCCTCAAATGCTTTTTTAAAATCTGGATCTATTTTATACAATTCTTTGAGGAAATCAAATCCTACAACTTCAAATTTTGTTTCTTGAACAAGCATGTGCCTCCTACTCAAAGCATCAGCTACTTTGTTGGCTTGGCCACTTATATGTTTCAAAAAAAAATTAAAACCTTGGAGATACTCAACCCATTTGGCATGCTTATGTTTCAACTTGGGCTGCTGTACAATATACTGCAAAGCATGATTGTCAGAATATAATATAAATTCCCTGGACATCAAATAATTTCTCCACTTCTTCAGTGCCTGAACAATTGCATAGAATTCCATCTCATAAGAGGAATACTTTCTCCTGGTGTCATTCAGCTTCTCACTGAAATAGGCTACAGGCCTATCATCCTGACTCAACACAGCTCCAATGGCCTCCCCACTGGCATCACATTTTACTTGAAACGGTTTTGTAAAATCAGGCAGAATCAAAACAGGCTTCTCAGTTATCTTTTGCTTCAAAAGTTTAAAATTTATTTCTACTTCAGCAGTCCACTTAAATGGTTTTTTACTCTTCTTTATTGTCTCAATTATGGGTGCATTAATCTTACTAAAGTTTCTTATAAAATTTCTGTAAAAACTAGCAAGTCCATGGAAACTTCTTACCTCAAAAACATTCCTGGGTGAAGGCCAGTCCACAATTGCCTTAACCTTTTCTGGGTCCATCTTCAATCCTTCTGCAGAAACAAAAAAACCCAAATACACCAACTCTTCCTTCATGAATGAGCATTTCTTCAAATTTATCAGCAGTTTCTCTTGGTGCAGCTTCTTCAAGACATGATTAAGATGTCTTAAATGTTCTTCTTTAGTTCTGCTGAAAACTAATATATCATCCAAATACACTATCACAAATTTACCAATAAATTCTTTCAATACTTCATTCATAAGTCTCATGAAAGTGCTAGGTGCATTTGACAATCCAAAAGGCATTACCATCCATTCATATAATCCTTGTTTTAAAGGCAGTTTTCCGCTCATCACCCTCTCTTATTCTAATCTAATGGTATCCATTTTTTAAATCTATCTTTGAGAAATATTTAGCACCACTCAAACAGTACATCAAATCCTCAACTCTGGGCAAAGGGAATCTGTACCTGATTGTGATCTTACTGATTGCTCTGGAATCAGTACACATCCTCCAGCCTCCATCTTTCTTTGGGCTCAATACTGCTGGTACTGCACATGGAGTCAAACTTTCTCTAATCAGCCCCTTGTCCACCAACTCGTGTACTTGTCTCATGATTTCCTCATTTTCCTTGGGAGTCATTATGTAGGCTGCCTTATTTGGCATATTTGAACCAAGGATAAAATCTATCTGATGGCTTATCTTTCTCACAGGTGGAAGCTCATCAGGTAAATCATCCACAATAATGTCACAATAATCATCTAACATTTCTTGGATTTCTACTGGCAAATAAGAAATATTTGTAGAAGTAAGAACTACTTTAGGTTTGCAAACTAAAGAAAAACTTACCTCTTCTTCTTCTATCTGCTACAAATATTCCTTCCCGCTCAGCAACAAGGTCTTTGGATCAATCACTCTGTTGGATGGCTCTCCTTCTTCCATGGGTATCAATGTATGATGTACCCCATCCTTGAAGAACTTGTAAGTGTTCTTCTTGCCATCATGCATTGCTGCTCTGTCAAACTGCCAAGGTCTACCCAGCAGTATATGACACACATCCATGGGCATTACATCACACAGGACCTTATCTTTATATTTTCCCATTTGCAGCTCTATCTCACATTGTTCTTTCACAACCAGCTGGTGCCCCTTATGCAACCAGGACACCCTGTAGGGAGTGGGATGCTCCCTTATCTTCAACTTCAACTTCTCTATCACCTCAGTGGAAACCAAATTGTTTGTGTTGCCACTATCAATGACTAGCTGGCATCATTTCCCTTGGACTTTGCATATGCTCCTAAACAAGGTCTTCCTTTGTGCAGGCTCAGTGACCTCTTTAGCTTGCTTCAACGGGACCTTATTAACCACCAAGGACTCTCCCCGCTCTGGAAGAATTTCTTCTTAAATTTCTGCCTCTTCTCCAGCCTGGGCAACAACAGCATTTCTTGGTCCAACACCCACATTCTCTGGAAACTCATAGTGCTTATGTCCCACTTGCTGACATCTATAACACCTCAACTCTCTACCCCTGCCTTTGTCTCTGCCTCCTCTTCCTTTTCCTCTGTAAGGACCCCTTCTGCCCCTTTCATCCTCCTCTGTAGATGCATTCTGAGGTGAGCTACTGTTAGCTCCATCCCTGGGTGTAGTAGGCTTTCCTCTACCACCCTAACTTCCCTTTCCACAGAAAGTACCTCTCTTCTTGGCAGAATTCTTCCTTAGGAGTTTCTCCTCTGCTTTCAAGGCCATCTGGTAGGCCTCTTCCACTGTCTTAGGAGACAGAAGACCTATCTCATCTTGGATCTCCAGCTTGAGACCATTCACATATCTCTTAAATTATAAGACCATTTTGAGGTTTATTATTGACATGCTTAAAAGAGATGCTAAACCACTATCCACTCCACTACCATGAACCCTTAGATACTTAACCCATTACCCTTTAGATAAAATATTCAAAATAACTACAACTACTAATTTCCCAACTCCCTTACCACTAACATGTTAATCCAATAATTCACAATCTCATGAATCATTATCAAATAGCCAACATGTCCTGATAATTAGAAAATAAATCCCTAACTATTATCATTAAATATAGTCAAACATGGTGAATGATCCTAGAATACAATTATCCATTTCTTGATTCAAGCTATTAATCCAGTATAATGTAACCCACTAAATTATAAATCCTTTAAACATGATCGAACAAAGCTCTTAAGAAGTAGGTTGCAAGTGAATTAGCTATGCTTTATTTTCTATTATGATGGGTCCGGAACAAAACAATTCGTTACAAAATAATTATTGGTCGAGGAATTACAAGTGTTACAATTCATTAAATATGTTAAGCATACCAAAATTGACATACAAAGATAAATATAAGTACAAACATATGACCATGTGTTTTCCGCGAAATTATGGTTGTCCCAAATTATATTAATAAATATATAATTATCAAATATTACTTCTATTTACCGTTTCATGATACGCCTCCCAACATTCATTTACTTTATCAAATGTATTGATTATTTAAAATAAGTGGATTATCATCTATTAAATATAAATTTGCTTATCAATTTTACATCAATTCATAACCACTGTTAATTTTTTCCTAAACTGCATGTTAATGTGATACCTAATTCACCAACTCCTCATACTAATTCTAGGAAGAATGTAGGACCCTCCTAAACATGTGATGTCCAAAAAATCATGTACGAGTCAATATCACCAAAAAAAAATACATGGCCCACATGACATGTATATGTACTATGCCATCACATTATAACATGGCTCCATGGAGCGTACGTGATAGGTTAAAACTAGGAAAACAAGAGTGATAAGTGACACAGTATGTATTTTTCCATCACATTATATGACTTGAAAGAAAAATACAACACTCATAAATGAAGATAGTAGTAAGATAAATAATGATCTTACCTATAGCACATGGGGTATTTCTATAAATATAAGTATGAATGTAACATTGAAATTGAGATGCAGTAAAAGAAATAGAATGAGATATGTCAAAGATGTTTGATCCAGGTGGCTACATAGGGACACAGAGGATAAAGGGAGCTGATGAAGGCTCAAAAATCAAATTGTGTGGATTTCTCTTGAACTAGGTTCAGGTTGAAGATCTCCTCTTCATGATCGCAATGGTGTGAATGGTTCATCAAACCCATCTCGTATGTGAAAATTAGAGTTGGTAAAAGTTTTGGGTTGACTTGGATGACTTGGCATGTTAAAGAAGGAGCAATTTCACTTAAACACGGCCACCAGATTCCGACCAGCTCCGGCCAGATTCCGGGAAAAATTGTGGGGTCTTTAAAAAGGCTCCTTCAACCTAAAAACGAAATTTTTAAATTTTGTATGGTTGTTTAAAAAATACAAAAAAAAAATAATTAAAAAAGAAGGTAGCGGGCCACCACCCACGCCACCCCACCCACACGCTACAACCATAATAAAAATATATATATTATATTTGGATCGTCGGGCCATAACCCTCGACGGAACCTGCGAAACCACAACCACCATATTAATATATGGTGGGGTGGTCGACGGTCAACCCCGCCATCCCAACCAACCTATACATAACACTTTATACCATATGAAAAACGGTTGGAGGTGGGGTGGGCGGGCCACCCCCCATTTAAAAATATTTTGTTTCATGTAAAAAGGAAATTCCAAGTACGGTGGGGTCGATGGGGTTAGAACCCCCGACCTCTACCCAATTAACTCTACCCACAACAGTTAATACAACGACCTATGTTGAATACTCCGCCCAATTTTGTAATATGTAAACTCAACATTTTCATAGTGCGCTGAGGCCAAGGAAGCGGAGGAGGAGCATGGATTTTGAGATAGGCGGAACCATGAACTAGCCTAGAAAACAGGGGGTGGAACTATGATCCTTTTTTATTCCAAGGAGGTAAAATTTTCATGTGTCAGAATGTATTGAAATTTATATGCATTTTAACCAGTATTTTGCAGGGGATGTGATGATGTGCCCAGACTTTCCATTTCAGTTGCAGATTTCTAGATTCCCGGTGGAGTGGCATATTTAAGAAATCTAAGGGGAATCTAAAAGATTACCTAATTCCCATATTTTCACTTTGTAATAATTCAGGAAATTGACACTTGATCCTACACCTCTCGACGACACAAATTCAGCGATGCAGTCAGATTTCCCATCTGAGCCTTATGTTTTTTGGCCACTTTTCAAAGTGGAGTTGTAGGTGTTAGCATTCAATGTGTGAGTAGTCATCTCCAGGATATTCGACGCCATGAGATTGATGGTACATCCAGATCCAACAGTTTATCATCCTTGTCTTCAGATAGCTCCAAGATGTGAGGTATATGCAATGTGATCATGTACTTCTTTATATATTTGCTAGGAGATGCATTGTGTTGTGAAAATCCCTGTTGATGTTTGATGTGGGATTTTGTTTTGTTCTTGATGTGAGATGTAATTTCTATCATGTATTTGTATTATGTTTGAGATCCCTTTGGTGCCATGTTGGCGGGATACTCATTATCACATGTATGTTTTTTTTGGATCCCTTTGTTGACATGCTTGCTGGATACTCATAGTCATTATGTGTGAGTTATTGGCATACTGATAGGAGTCCTTTTTGTGAATGAGAGTTCCTATAGTGAAACATCTAGTGGATAGGTCTAGGCACTTCTGCATGAGGGAATTTTCTGGGTACGATAGAGAAAACACCACCCATGTACATCATCACTCTTTCCAGCAGTTAATGCAGCGACCTACACCATCTTGACACCAAGGCCCAAAGACGTAGTCCCTCCTGGATGAACTCCGTTATCAATATCATATGTTGCTAATGCTTGTTATGTTTCTCTTCTTTACAAAATGCAGATGTTCATTTATTTTCATTAATGCTTTGATTAAATGCAGTTCTAACACATCAACCGAAGCAAAAGGTCTTGGTTAAGGGTATCAGGAATTTACCCAAATCAAGTCATTAGGGGAATTTTGAGGTCTAAAATGGGCCTCATAAAGAAATTATAAAATAATAGTAGAAATAATAAAATAAGATTAGATTACATCATCAAATTTTAGAGGGAAAAAAGAAAAAACTATTTTTTGAACTCGTATTTCAACTTATCTCCCTATGGGTTTACTCTAATTTCAAGTGGTAATACTCGTTGGATGAAAAGTTTGATTCCTCGTCCTAGGTTTACTCTAATTTCAAGCGGTAATACTCGTTGGATGAAAATTTTGATTCCTCATCCAAGGAGTACCCATGTTTCATATTTTCGATGAACCCTGCAACATGAAAAATGAGAAATACATGAAAAATGTGATTGCAATCATGTTTTTTTATGTATTTCTTATTTTTCATGTAGCAGGACCCATTGAAAGTATGCAACATGGGTACTCCTTGGATGCATAATTGAATTTTGCATCCAATGAGTACTCCTGCTCAAAATTTGAGTAAACATTTAAGGAGATAAGTTGAAAATACGAGTTGAAAAAGTAGTTTTATTATTTTTATTATTTTTTAATCTTTTTACTTTTTGACTCCAAAAATTTTGAGTCATCCCCCATGGTTGACATCATCATCTTGAATCCTATTGGTTTGTATAAATTTTATTTTGGTTGTACATTTTTCTTAGCAGGCCCATTTTAGACCTCAAAATTCCCCTAATGGGTATCAGAGTAGTCTTCTTACTGATTTGGATTACAGGCGTGAACCATTGAACGTTCGCTGAGTTGAGAAATGGAGGATGTCAAAGAAATATACGAGACCATGCTCAGGGTGTCCGAGAAAGCAGAAATTTTGTACGAACCTTATGAGAAACAATTAGTAGATAATGCCATGTTGAAAAAACTTTTAAAAGAGGAGAAGGGGGACAAACATCAGTTGCAGATTCAATTGCAAGCCACGATAGAGCCATTGGAAGAATTGAAGCACGACAACCAATGTCTTCAAATAGATCATGTTGCGTTGAAAACACTCCTACACGAAGAGAAGGATGAAAAACATCAATTGCAGTTTTAGTTGCAAGCCATGACAGAGGCGTTGTAAGAATTGAAGCGCAACAATGAAAGACTTAAAGAAAATGTTGATGCATTAAAGCAACTCCTACAGGAAGAGAAGGAGGAGAAGCAGTGATTGCAGCTTCAGCTACAAGCTGCGACAAAGGCCTTGGAGGAAGTGAAGCACAATGAAGGATTAGAGAAGCCTTCTTCATGTGTTTCAAAATCGACAGCTAAGGTAAACAATGTTGATTTCTCTTCAGTTTCATGTTCACATGATATAATTTCTATTGTAAGTGTGGAGATCCCCATCACAGGAACCAACATGAGACTCCTTACCAAGATGGGCTACAAAGGAGGAGGACTTGGAACTCATGGCCAAGGCATAACTCAGCCATTGGAGGTTGTGCAAAGACCTCGCTACGTAGGTTTGGGATACACTGAAGGAGAATGTTCGAAGTACATCAAAAGAAAAAAAACATTTTTGAACTCACCAAGGAAGAGGATTGAAGGGAACACTTCACCATCATCCCATAGAAGTGCATGGTGCAGTGAAAGAGCTGAGGCAAGCTCTCATCACCATGATCGCACCAAAGACCACCACGGAAGGTATAACAAGTCTCACTATTCCAGAGTTCATTTTGATTATAATAATGTTACTAATCATCGTCGTAAATCATGGCATCAAAAAACTTGTCATTTTAGTGGTTTACATAACCATGTCATTTCAAATGTTGGAAAAGAATGGTAGCACAAAGGAGGATGAGGCATGAAAAGCATTCTCCACAACAGAAAAAGAAACCGGTTAAACAGGTCTGGAGAATGAATAACTTTTGTAGCCAATGTAACCAAAGAGGTCATCAAAGAGCCATGTGTTCGAGGCTCCATCCAGAGTAGCACCTTAAACACGAAGCATCAGTGCGTGAACCGTTTGAAACGATTGTCTGATAAGCAAACGTGCCACAAGGAGATGATCCATTCACTTTGATAAGTGAAATGTCATTTTTCTAGATGTGATAATGTGTCACGACCGTGTTTGTAAATCATATGATTCATTTATTTCATTTAGAAGTGATGATGTGTTTGCCATCACTTCGAAATGCGACAATGATGTTTTGGCCTTGTAATGATAGCTGGGGTGTGATTTCCATTTGATGTAAACTTGACCATCAAGTATGTAAACTCATGGAAAGTAGGGAAATTTTTGGCTCATAGTTAGTCACTATGAGCATGTAATTTGTAGGATATTGTACTACAGGTTTGCAGAAGATGCAGGTGTCACTTCACCACTTAAGGCTCTGAAGAAAAAATCTGAAGGAGATGGAAGGGTGACCTTTTCTAGGACACTTATGGTGCATACATTGTACACAGAATCTGCGGATTATTGTTGATTCTTTCGGAGGACCAAAAGCTCCTCAATGGGGAGGAATGATCAAGATCGCTTTAGAGACACACACAAGACAAATGAGGCTAATGAAAGCTCAAAAATAAAAAAATGTTTTGATTTCTTTCGAACCAACTTCAAGTTGAAGATCTCGTCATCCTGGTCGCGACGGTGAGAACAGTTCGTCAAACCGAGCTCATATGCGAAAGTTAGAGGTGGTAAAAGTTTTGGGTTGACTTGGATGACTTCGTAGGTTAAAGAAGGAGGAATATCATTGAAACCTAGCCACCGGATTCTAGCCAGCTCCAGCGAGATTTCGGGCAAAATTGTGGGATATTTAAAAAGACTCCTTTGGCCTAAAACCAAAAATTTTAAATTTTGTATAGTTTTTTTAAATATACATAAAAAAATAATTAAAAAAAGGGGTGGTGGACCACCACCCCCACCACCCCACCCACTCGTTACAACCATAATAAAAATATATATATTATATTTGGGTTGGCAGGCCATGACCCCCGCCGAACCCCACGAAACCGCAACCACTGTATTATACCCTCCAACCAACATATATATAATACTTTATACCATATGCAAAATGACAGGAGGTGCGGTGGGCGGGCCGCCCGATGCGAGCCCGACCCGCCACATCTAAAAATATTTTGTTTCATGTAAAAATGAAATTCCAAGTACGGTGGGGTCGATGGGGTTGCAACCCCCAACCTCCACCCAATTAAGTAAGCCCAAAATTGTTAGGCCAATGTCCTATGTTGAATACTCCACCCAATTTTGTAATATATAAACTTGAAATTTTCGCAGTGTGCTGAGGCCAGGGCAGTGGAGGAGGAGCATGAATTTGGAGACATACAGAACCATGCACCAGCCTACAAAACAGGGGGTGAAACCATGATCCTTTTTTATTCCAAGGAGGTAAAATTTTCTTGTGTCAGAATGTATTGAAATTCATATGAATTTTAACCATAATTTCGTAGGGAGCGCGAGGGTGCACCCAGATTTTACATTTGAGTTGCATATTTCTAGATTCTCGGTGGAGCAACATCTTTGAGGAATCTAGGGGAATCTAAAAGATTCTGTAAAGCCCAAATTTTCACTTTGTCAGAATTCATCAAATTGACAATCGATCCTACACCTCTCAGTGACACGAGTTCAGCGGTGCAGTCAGATTTTCCATCTAAGCCTTATGTTTCTCGGCCACTTTTCAAAGTGGAATTGCAGGTGTCGACATTGAATGTGTGAGCAGTCGTCTTCAGGATATTCAATGCCACGATATTAATGGTACAACCAGATCCAAAAGTTTATCATCCTTGTCTTCATATAGCTCCAGGATGTGAGGTATATGCAATGTGATCGTGTACTTCTTTGTTTCTTTGCTATGAGATGCATTGTGTTGTGTAGATCCTTGTCGATGTTTGATGTGGGATCTGGTTTTATTCTTGATGTGAGATGTAATTTCTATCATATATTTGTATTATGTTTGAGATCCCTTTGGTGCCATTTTTGTGGGATACTCATTATCACATGTTTTTTTGAGATCCCTTTGTTTCCATGCTTGCGGGATACTCATAGTCATCATGTGTGAGTTATTGGCATACTGATAGGAGTCCTTTTTGTGAATGAGAGTTCCTATAGTGGAACATCTAGTAGATAGGTCCAGGCACTTCTACATGAGGGCATTTTCTATGTACGACAAATAAAAAACGACCCATGTACATCATCACTCTTTCCAGCATTTAATGCAGTGACCTACACCATCTTGACACCAAGGCCCATAGACATAGTCCCTCCTAGACGAACTTCGTTATCAATATTGTATGTTGCTAATTCTTGTTATTTTCCTCTTCTTTACAACATGCAGATGTTCATTTATGTTCATTAATGCTTTGATTAAATGCAATTCTAACACATTAGGCGGAGTAAAAGGTCTTGGTTAACGGTATCAGGAATTTACCTGGATCAATGGTTAAGTAGGAAAGTTCACGCTATAAATATTTAAAAAGTGTCACTACAGCAGAGATGTCCTCGTTGGTAAACTTTTGCATTGACATGAATACTTTTATATGGAGGTTATTTTAAACCAATGCCACTACCGTAGAGATGTCCTTATTGGTAAAGTAAGTATATATAGCTTTATAACGTATTGGTGCCTATTTCTATTTCTGGTTTGTTGTGTCGTTATTGTATCCTTGGCTGCTTCTTGAATCTAGTTTTTCTTGTCTAGGTATTGTAGATAAATATCACTTTAAAAATTGGATTAGAGTGTACTGCTACATCACCTCCCTTTCCAAAATAATCATCCTCAATTTCACACGCTGCCTGCAATATATTATAATTCTTTACCATTTTAATTCGATGCTTTATAATTGAAGTTTAAAAATGGATGTTGAAGTGTGAGTCAGTGACATGTTGAGTGTATTTCTAAGATTTTCATTTTTTATTTTGTGGTTTGATGGTTTAAAATAATTAACACTTGCTGTGAAAGGGATATAAGAATAAGAATGGTGTAAAAAGTGTAATGTATTTCAAGGAAAATCAAGTGAAATTTAATTTCAATGGAATTTTCGTTGAGTGAAATGATGATTATTAAAAGGTTTTATAAATCAGAAATTGAGTATATTACGGAGAGGGAATTTTATAATTTATAAGATGGTTTCAACTAATAGCAAGGTTTTTGTTATTGTGTTTCTTGAGATAATTTTAGGTTTTGTTTAATTTAATTATTAATTATTATTTTTTTCCAAATTTGTTTTTGTTTAAAATTATAATTTTGCATTATAAAGATGCTCAATGTTTAATTGGGGAAATCATTTTATTTCTATTTTATTATTGTGGATTATGGGTTCAAATTTGAGAAAGATGTTGAGTTATTAAGAATTCACTAGTTGAATGTTGAGGGTGGATTGAATTGCACACTTTTATTTTTCAATATTTAGTAAAAGATGTTTTTATTTTTCATAAATTTATAAAAAATATCCTTTTCAATACATCAATTATAAACTATATTTGTTTATGGTATATTACATCAAATGTTCATTTTTTGTGACATATCACATTAATACAACTTTTAATTCCATGAAATATTTTCAATCACTATGATATATTATTATTAGTATTATCCAATTTTAAGGTCATAGCCAAGCAAGACACCAAATTGTTTTATGATACCCCTTGTTTCTACGACAAATGAATCACGTCCGTGCAGCGATTCTACTCCTAAGTCTATGAAGCCATACATATTCTACCCACCTCTCGTTTTGACCCAATGACCTCTTAGGAGGAAACACATGCTCTTAACCATTAGGCCCCCTTTAGTATGACATGGTAAGTGTCTCATCTAAAATGTGCTTGGTTGTTACATGGTACATCATTCTACACTTGTTGTTATCATAATAGATCTCTAACGTCTTCGAGGAAAAGTTCAGAAGAATATTCCCCATATACAACTCTTTGAGATAACTCGTTATTAAAAATATACTTATTTTAAATTTTTTAAAGATTATTTTAAAAAACATATTTAAATTATAAATTTGTAATAATAAACTATATTTAATTGAAAATAAATTTTAATTATCTATTTACAGTACTAAAATATTAATTATTAATTATTTTATGATAAAAGGTACAATTTTATATTATCAAATTTTATAAAGTTATTTAAAAATTTGTCTACAATATTAAAATATATTAACTTAAATTCATATTAACTTTGACCTACCTACCAAGGGTAGAGAGGGATAAAATATCTTTTCACTCTACAAGATGATTTCACTTGGTAAATATCAAGTTGAGATGGATCTAGGCTACTTTAATTATTAATTATAAATATAATTATTAATTTTATGTTTTTTATTGTATTTTTTTTTTAGTTTTATGTAATTTAAAGGAGTCAAAATGTTAAAGATTAAAACATCTCTACCATGCAACGACTCAATAATTTAATGGTGCTATCTAACTTATAGACGAAATAGTACACAATTTCAATCAAATTTGTGAATTTTTGTTGTTTAAAATACACTTTTGAATGCATAAATGGATTCAACACCCCAAAACCTGCTGCATTGGAATTTATTGGAATTTTATATATTAGACAACTTAAACTCATGTTTTAAAAAATATTTTCCCTATTTTGCTTAAAAATAACTAGGAAAAATACCTTGAAAAAGTCATTTTACCTATAAATTAGACCATATCTAATTTAATTCTTATAAATTTATTTAACAAACTATCCACAAAATCAACATATAAAATTTAGTTCAAAAAAACTATAATAAAAATGGATCAAACTACATGACATAAAATAAATAAAGTGTTATTTAACTTTCTATGTTACAAGCTATTAATATATGATGATTCACTTCCACATTAATAAGAAAGACACTCTACTTTATCTTAATAAAATAGGGAAGGCTATATAGACTTACATCACAAAAAATTTTGAATGTGAGGCTAAAATTGTAAAATATGAAATAACATAAATTTTTTTTGGTTTAGTTTAATTTACAGAAGAAATGACATTTTTCATTATAATTTGGTGATACATTTTATAAATAATATTGTGATTTTTTTTTTTTAAATATATTTTTGAATGCATAAATGGATTTAGCCTCTGAAAAACCTGTAGGACACTGGAATTCTACAAATTAAACAACTTGAACTCAAAATTTTTAAAAAGATCTACATGATTGTGGTTAAAATTAACATGAAAAAATGCCCTAGAAAATACCATTTTGTCTATTAGTTGTATTATTGTTTTTTCTTTTTATGATACAACATTCGAGAGTATGGATATTTTAAATGTATGAAATTTAATTTTCAAAATATTTATGCTTCTAGAAAGCGTAGCCGAGAGGGATCAAATCTCTTTTCACTCTAAAAGTGATTTTCATCTCAAGAGATTTGATCCCTCTCGGTGCTCAGTAGATCCAGAGTTAAGATGGATTGAAGTTTGTTTTATTTCACCCTTTAAATAGGTTATGTTTCACATGAATACCATGGGTCGAGTAAAAATGTTTTTACATAGGTTTTTTTTAAGGGTTAAACATGACATCAAATTACATTATAGAACAATACATTACAACAAATCTACCATATTGGGTTCAAGAGTTCCTATATGGGCAATTAAATTAACTAATTAAATTTATATATTTAATAGAAAAACTATTTTTCAATGAATGATAATCATCATTAAAGAAATATATATATATATATATATATATATATATATATATATATATATATATATATATATATATATATATATATATATATATATATATATATATATTAAATCTAATTCTTATATTATATATTTCAAGAAATCACACCATATATGCTTGACTTTCTATCTCCAACCCGCCACTAGAGAAACTAGAGCAGAGATAGAAGAGTATTACGTCTAAGACAACATAACTAAATTGAAAATTACAAATGTGACGTGATAGTTTATTGGAATTTTTTGCCCCACATTTGGCGTAACTAAAAACAAAAAACAAAAAAGAGTGTCATTCTAACTCCACAATGTTTGAGAGAATAGCCTAATAAAACGAAAAATAGACATCGACATGGGGCGTAAACACCCCCAAGACACAAACATATAAATCCAAAAATCAAAAATCGTGATTGATAAGAAACATGAGCTTCATGAGGATAGAGAAGTGTATAGATTGTTGGATTGTTCCTCAATCTTGCTTGGTGGAGGAATTAAAGAGTTGGGAGGTGACCCTGTCTCTGGCCCGACCAACTTCCATTCTATGTCTAGTGTAATGTTCTTGAACTCGTCTAATTTCTGCATGAGGTTCACTTAAGTCTGCATTTTTCCTTTCTCCTAAGTTGCTTGTGTAAGGTACCCAAGGATCAATTTCTAACATTACATGACAGTCCAAATATTCATGCCTTTCCTGGAGAATTTCCTCCTTTGCTAGCTGAATTTCCCCCTGAATATCGAGAGAGGTGTGCTCTTGAAGATTTCATTCTAAAGACTCTTCCCAAAACTGTGCTCTAGATCCACCCATCATTCCTCAATCCCCTCCACATCTATGGCTACCTTTGTGTTATGTGTCATTGCACCTAGAGACAACAAGAAGTAGTTAAGACCTAGATGAAGTGAGGATGAGGGTTGCAAGAGTTTTTGGTGGAAGAAAGTAGTTGGTAAATCATGCTAAGACGGTCGAACATCTAAAAAATTATGGATAATTCCCCTTCAAAAAAACCACCAAATATCGAGGGAAAACCAAAGGGTGTGGAAAGTATCCCCACACACAAGCCACTGCATTGTGCCCAGAGGTCATGGCCGACCAAGGAGGCAACATGAGAAAACAATGGAGGAGCAGGAGTATAGAAACCAAGTTTCCTAGGAGGATGAACGTCATGGAGGCTTCAACCCATGTAATCGAGCATACTTGAACCAAATTTATTAAATAATGGAATGAAATACATATCTAAATATAAACACAGAGATACAATGAAAACAAAACTTCAATTCACTGATAACTAAGTATTGAAAATTGTTTACATGCAAGATGAAAATAAACTAGATCAGAGTATGGTAGCTTATCTTTGAGAGAGATGTGGCAGCTACATGCCCTCTGAACTATGTTACAATGAGGCTCAATGGAATATTTATTTTTTATAAATAATGGAAAACCCTAAGCATCCAAAACCTAACCCTAGGAGATGAAGCGCAAAAATTTTGTGGGCCCCATTGGGCAAATAGGTACATCAAATTCTCGAGGTCATAAATTTGGCATACGATATTTTTTTGACGCGTACGATACCTCGTTAGAAATATATATTTGAGTACTATAACTTTAAATAGAAAACCCCCACCTCAAGTTACAAGTTTACCCATTTTACAAAAAAACATCGTTTAGGGCCTCAAAACGGCTCTGGAATTTCAGGACCCGAAAAACTACCAAAAAATAGTAAATTGTGTTGTAGTTAAGAAAAATTAAAGAAACAATGGTGGTGATCTAAGTGCAATAGGTGGGTGTCCACCAATATCCACCTTGATCACTTGTGTGACACTCGATGTTGATCATATCGTTACTTGTACTTGGAATTAGACTTCTCCAAGATGTCGTGAACCTGTTGTGGATGTGATGGATGAGTTCAATAAACTTGGTTGATTTATCAACCTCAGAATGTACATGTGTGGATTCTATCTGTGTAGTCTCATAAGGCATGAAAACATCAATAACGCACAATGGTTGAAATCCCATACAAAATTGAAAGGGACTGTGACCAATCAAGATATGAAGAGACCTGTTATAGTTTTTTTACAAATAGGTAACATTTTCATCCTAGGTTGGTGGATGCTTGGATTTGTACATGCAGAGTATGTGAAATATCGTCTTGTTGACCACGTTTATCTGGCCATCAGTCTAGGGATGGAATTTAGTTGACTTGCCGAGTTTGGTGTTCAATAGTGTCCAAAGGTCAATGAAAATGAGTTGAGGAACTTGATATCTCGATATGATATAATGATATGTAGGATCCCAAAATGTACCCAAAAACAAAGATTGTGTAGTGAGAAAATGCAAGAGGAATGGAATAGACACTGAGATTGCACAATGCATAATTCTTGGAGGCAAAGACTGTGTAGTGTATAGTTCTAGGAGGGAAGGATGAATGACTAGGGCTTATGACTACATAGTTCACAATTCAAGAAAGAAAGAGGATGGGTGGTTGATAGGGAAAGTTGCAAAGGAAGGAAACCTCAAGAATTGACTAAGTGTGGGATCAGTAAAGAAAAAGGATGAGACTAGAGCATGAGTAAGACTTAAACATGATCAGACACTCATAAAAAATCAACCACATGAAAATAAAACACTTAACACCCATAATCATCATGTATCCATTGAAACCACAAAAAAGTTGTAGAAATTATACAAACATATGTATATCAATGGATTCAATCCGATAAAGGAATGTACTAAAGCTAGAAATTGAATCCTTCTACAAATCAATTGTAGAAAAATAAACACGATCGCCAATCACAACAAGTAAAGAAAGAAACAAATCAAACAAAAACATAGATACTTTACCGTGGAAATCTTACTGCTCCAAACCCCTCTATCATATATTGTATATTCAACAAGGAATCATGAAAAAATTACAATGCACTCTTCTCACAAGAGTCTCCTGCAATCTTCCTATCATCTCACATTGATCCCGACAAAATCGGGCCAACAACTAGCCAATGCTCAGCCTGTCTTCAACCTGCCTTTCTCACGCAATTCATGATGAATGAAATCCCTATTCTTTAGTAATTTCAACCTTACTCAACTGTGTTGAGTATCATTGGCATCATGTGGTGTTTTAACTGCATCTGAGAAACCTGCTAATATCCCAACTGATAGTTAACTTCCCTTTAACCTTTGTCTCAACTAGGTTTCCACTGGAACTGATATGCATGCAGCTACTAATAGTAAATCATTAGTTTCATGGAATATCACTGATTTTGAATTAAAAATGATTTAATTCACTTGATCTCTCACTAGTGCAACAAATAGTTACAACTAGTTCAACTAACTTTAACTCACCTAACTAAGTTTACTGATCACTCATGCATTAAAATCGCGCACTTAACTGAAACTTGAACTCTAAAACACATAGAATCACTTTTCATGCCTCACCAACTACCCTCAACTCGAATTCCATGAGATAAATGAGTTTATCACACTCAGTTAACTATTACAAGTGATTATGAGACAAGATTACATTTTATTATGCAATTTAATCAAGGGATAATTAAATTTGACACATATTCAATTTATTAAATAAATTAAATTTCACAGTGATGTATCGCTAGGACCCATCACTACACAACCTCTAGTCCCACACTAGTGTAGGTGTTGTCATGTTGTTTCTGGATGCCAATTTCACTGTTTCGTGTTGCAAACTTCAACAAAAGTGAAACTTATTTCTAGGTGTGACATTTGAAGCACTTAGAATACAATTTGCGACACATGTGTCAATTGCAACAAGAAAATGCGCAATTCACAATCATCAAGAGTTTCATAGTCACTATCATTAGGCGTTGTGCATTTATTGTATTTAGGGACTGTGTAGGCATTATTTCCAGAGATTGCATGGACACTACTCTCAAGTATTGTGGAATCCATGTATTTAAGTGTAATATTCCCAATTAGAAATGGCTAATTGGAATATTCGATTTTGGTCAATTTTGCCTTATGTAGTTAGATTATGAATAAAAGTGAGTAAAGGGAACAGAACTCACTCTAAAATAAGGGGGACTTCCTAGTAGACGCACATTGTAATCAAGGGGGCCAAATTGAGCACGCAGCAAAGGGAGGCGACGTTGGTGGAGGAAACCTTAGGGTTTGAGAGCGGCCAACGCTATATAAAATACGATGGCCTCCTCATTTGGGCATCATTGGAGTATATGCATTTGACCCTGGTCATTGCGACTTTGAGCACGCTGGTTCTTTAGCCTGTTTGCAATGTTGTTTAGCGCATTGATTGTCTCCATTCAGAGATCTCACCCTCAGCCTCAAGGAACTTCGAGTGCCTGCTCGGGTGAGGTAGTTCCATTAGTGTTGTTCTAGGAGGATCGATTTGCGGCATTTGTGGAGGAGCAGCGCATCTATTGACTGCGCAGTCCTGAGAGGGAGGATGCAGTCCATATTGGGGAAGCTCCGGTTGGTATTCTTTAGAGGATCTTGGTCAGGAGGTTGACCGTAGGAACAACTTGCGTCCATTGTGGGACTTTTGGTTGAGCGAGTGATCATATTATTCAAGATCCTAGATAGTTGCAGTGTGACCCTTTGGAGGATAGCACAAATCCTCAAGGGAGGTATCTCCGGATAGCTACACAGCCGTTTTTCAGCAACTAGAATGCAGATCAGAAATACTGCCATCCCATGCAGTGTTCTGAGGATATTTCTTAACCTGCCTCGTGCAAGTTTAGGTGCCATCACTTTGATCGCCTACTGTACTCTCTTATATTTCTCAGTATAATAAAATGGCTCAGCATTCTTTTGGAATTTCTTGAGTATCTATTACATGCTTTATATACACGCCATTGTATGCTTGCATTACTGTTATTTCTCTCCTCTAACATTCCAATTTCTGCACCACTTGTTGTCTTTTGCCCATACTCTTAGATGGAGTCTAGAAAGGGCCAGATAGCCTCTAGATCTCACCCTCTTTTCAGAGGTGAAATATTTGGTAAATTCCCTCCCAGTCCATCTTTGGTTGGAGTTTTCTTATGTTTGACAGATATCCCTGATAAGGGATATTACAGTGGTTTCAGAGCATAGATCTGGCTCAGCCTGTGGAGCTAGTTGTCTATGACATCGGGAGGAAAACCCTACATCTGCCACAGAGGTAGGAAGTATAGAGACCTTGAGCGTAGGTTGGAGAACACTTACAGAGAAGGGGACTACGCTCGAGTGGTGGACGCAGAATAGGAGGAGCATGTGGTAGACGTAGTACAAGAGGAGCCTGTGGTAGACGCAGAGCAAGGAGAGCCAATGGCAGAAGATAGCGATGTAAAACATTTTGGGGAAGCACTCCTCAAATCAGTGCAGGATCTGGCGAGGCAGATAGAGGTGATGGGTTAGAGATTCACTGCTGTGGAGGCTAGACAGCATGAAACCTCAAGAGGTCGCCAGGTTGGTGAGGGTTCGGGCACATACCACCATTTGCAAGAGCGAGTTTCCACTCCGCACCAAGCTTCACATGCCCCTACCCATTCCACTATGCCCAATTTCCTGGACAGAGGCACTGAGACAGAAGCACAGCAGGAGCCAGAGGCTGGCCACATAGGTGATTATTTTGCTGAGTACCAGGCGTATGGGCACGAGTTCAAGGATGCACTTTTATTCAAAGACTTTGTTCAGCTCCGGCGGGACAGCATACCCCGTGACCATCACAGAGGGCATCAACATTATCATGATGGAGATACCCAACGTATAATGAGCAGATTCCATTTTCCTACGCTTGATGGTTCATCAAACAATTCGGCAAATTCTTGGGCGGAGAAGCTGGACATATATTTCCAGCTCAATCAGATGGCAGAGACGGAGGCCATCAAGGTGGCCACACTACATTTGGATGGTGAGGCTCAGGATTGGTGGTTCCATGGGATGGTTACACTTGGGCATTCCACCGTGACTACCTATGTCGAGTTCACTCGGAGACTAATAGAGAGGTTCGATCGGAAGGAACCGGAGGAGCACTTTGTTGAGTTGACAAGGCTCAAACATACCGGGAGTCCTGAGAAGTATATTGCAGATTTCCTGAGGATTTCAGTGATGGTGCCAGATCTATCCGCAACACGGATGATCTATATGTTTGTTGAGCGGTTAGCAGAGCCACTTCGAGGTCTAGTCAGATCCACTAGACCAACCACACTCCAGGATGCCTTACCCCGGACCAGGACACCTTACCCCCAGAGACAGGCTTTCCAGCCAAAGGGGAAGGATGTGAGGATTCCGCCTTCGAAGGGGAATCAGGGTAGGATATAGCTTGATGATGACGCCCGGAGGGAGTTGAAGAAGAAGAGGTTGTTCTTTACTTTTCAGGAGCCGTGGGTACCAGGTCACAGATGTGCTGCTGGAAAAGCACATTTCATTGAGGTCTTCTCTGAGAGTAGCGGGGAAGAGGATGAGTATGAGGATGGGGAGGCAAGAGACAGTCAGACAGATCAGGACCATTTTCCACCTCCACCTCCAGGAGCAGGAGGTGCATCTTTTGCACCCGCAGGGGGGACCCTTGCAGCATTGCGAGGAGTACCCAAGTATTTGACGCTGCGGGTCCGAGGGACGGTGCGTGGGCAACAAGTTTCAGTTCTGGTAGACAGTGGGGCAACCCACAAATTCATCGATGCACAGATGGTTGAGAGGAGAGGCATACCGATAGAGAGCTTCGATGGATTTTCAGTGTTGGTCCCAGGAGATCAGACAATGCAGTGTGCCAGGTATGTTCCAGAGCTGGCTGTGACGATGGGTACCTATAAAGTGACCGACCATTTTTTCATGGTAAACATACTAGATACTAATGTGGTATTGGGTGTACAGTGGCTGATTACTCTAAGGAAGGTCACCACAGATTGGGAGGCCTTGGAGATGGAGTGGGATGACAAGAAGACCAGGAAGCATGAGAAGATACATGGGATGCACACTTACCCACCTTAGATGGTTTCAGCTCACCGGATGGAGGTAGACTTCCGGAAGGGAGACATAGAGTGGGCAGTTGAGCTGCGGGCATCAAAGGCAGGGGCTACTAGGCAGACAGATCATCCAGATATACAGGCCACCCTCGACAGGTATGAGACATTATTTGGAGAGATACCACCAGTACAGCCACCAGATTGGGGGTTTGAGCACACTATTGAGCTAGAGCAGGGCATCCAGGCCGTTATTACCACACCCTATAGGCACCTGAAGGCCTATCGGGATGAGATTGAGCGGGCATCTAGGAGTTGTTGGCTCTTGGACATATTCAGCCTAGCACCAGTCCTTTTGCTTCTTCGGTGGTGTTGGTGAAGAAGAAGGATGGCACATTGAGAATGTGCATTGATTATAGGGCCCTAAATAAGAAGACCCTGAAGAACAGGTACCCCATACCGCGGATTGACGAGCTGATGGATGAGTTGAGAGGAGCCCAGTTCTTCTCAAAGATCGATTTGAGATTCGGGTACCACCAGATTCGTGTGAGGGAAGAAGACATTCCCAAGATTGCTTTTAGGTGTCATTACGGCCACTTTGAGTTTTTGGTTATGCCTTTCGGGATAACCAATGCCCCAGCTACTTTCTAGTCATGCATGAACCATATCTTCCACAGTTATTTGAGGAATTTTGTGTTGGTATTTTTTGATGATATATTGATATATAGCAGGACTTGGCAGGAGCATCTCCAGCACATAGAGGTAGTACTGCATATCTTGGAGGAGCAATAGTTCCATGCTAAGCTCTCTAAGTGTGAGTTTGGGATGATGGAGATGTTGTATTTGGGACACATCATAGGAGTGGACAGAGTGAGGGTCCACGAGGAGAAGATCAAGGCCATCAGAGACTGGCTAGAGCCGAGAAACGTGATGGAACTTCGAGGATTTGTTGGCATCTGCACATATTACATGAAGTTTGTCAAGATTTTCTCTCATCTTGCGGTACCCCTTACAGATTTGATGAATAAGGGGGCATTCAGTTGGTCGGATATAGCGCAGCGGGCCTTTGACAGGCTTAAGGAGGTTATGAGTAGCTGTCGAGTGCTTACGTTTCCAGATTTTACGTAGCCTTTTGTTTTGGAGTGTGATGTGTTGGGAAAGGGAATCGGCTTAGTCTTGATGAAGGGAGGCCACCCTATAGCCTATGAGAGTAGGAAGCTCCTTCCTCATGAGCAGTTGTATCCTATATATGACAAGGAGATGTTGGCCATTACGCATGCATTGGCCAAATTCCAGCAATACTTAGTGGGTAACAGGTTCCGGGTGAGGACTGATCATAACAGCCTCAGGTTCTTTTTGGAGCAAAAACAGCTACAGGAGAGGCAGCAGAAGTGGATCAACAAGATCTAGGCTTATGACTTTGACATTAAGTATGTCAAAGGTAAGAATAACATGGTAGCTGATGCACTTTCACGTAGACCAGCCACGTTGTCTCTGATGAGCTTGGATACAGATTGGAAGGCTCGACTCTTGGTGGAGTACTCCAAGGATAGATTTTTCTATGAGGTTCTGGATGGTCAGGTTATAGATGACAGGTACAGGGTGATAGATGAGATCATCTACTACAGAGATAGGATCTTCTTGACGGAGGGCTCCCAGCTCAAGAAGAAAATACTTCAAGCGTCTCATGACCCACCATTTTCCGGCCATCAGGGGTTTACCAAAACCTACCAGGCTATCCAAGAGAGGTTCTCATGGAAAGGCCTCAAGGGGGACGTGCTCCGGCATATCAGGGAGTGCGAAGTTTTCCAGAGAAGCAAGGCAGAGATGAACCATCCTGCAGGTTTGTTGCAGCATCTTCCCATTCCGGAGGGGAAATGGGAGAGCAGTTCGATGGATTTCATCACAGGGTTGCCCATGGTGCAGGGCAAGGACTGTATATACGTCGTCGTTGATCGGCTGACGAAGTACGCACACTTTTTCGCCATACCCGCAGACTATATAGTAGCACAAGTGGCGGAGCTGTTCTTCAGAGAGACCTTCAGGTTGCATGGTCTTCCCAAGACCATCATCAGTGGCAGGGACAGCTGCTTTATGGGCGGATTCTGGCAGGAGCTTTTTTGGCTAGTGGGGACAAAGCTGACACCGAGCACCAGCTATCACCCACAGACAGATGGGCAGACAGAGATAGTTAACTAGTGGCTGGAGGGCTACTTGCGTAACTATGTTAGTGGGTAGCAGAGAGCGAGGATGAAGTGGCTGCATCTGGGGGAGTACTGCTACAACAACACATATCACATGTCCATCGGTATGACACCGTTCTATGATTTGTATGGGTACCATTATTTATCTATTTTTCATATGATGTTTGGTGCTAGTAAGGCTCCGAGAGCCAAATATTGGATCCAGGAGAGTCAAGAAATTCTCCGTGCTCTCAAGGATAACATGGCTACAACACAAAACCAACAGAAGCGGTACGCCGACACGGGTCGGATGGTAAGATAGTTTGAGGTACGAGACTTGGTCTACCTACATTTACAACCATACTAATAGTCATCAGTGAAATAGAAGGGAGCTGAGAAGCTGAAGCCTCATTTTTATGGACCATACAGGGTGATACGCAGGGTTGGATAGGTTGCGTATGAGTTGGAGCTGCCCCAAGGCAGCAAGATTCATAACATTTTCCATGTATCATGCCTGAAGAAGGCATTGGTGTAGAAGGTGACGGTGACAGAGGAGCTGCCGCCTACAAATGATGAAGGGCATTTGGTATTACAGCCCAAGGCCATTATTGATACCAGGGAAAGGCAGTTGTGGAACAGGACAATCTGGGAGTTCTTGGTGAGGTGGAAGAATTTGCCGGATGAGGATGCTAATTGGGAGAAATAAGCCACTTCGAGGGCGCAACCTCCAATACATTATATGAATGAACAATTCTTGTATGATACAAATTACAAAACCTCCTTTATATATATAAGAGTCCATTGGGCCATAATGTAATCCTAGTGGGGCCACAATGTAATCCTAGCCGACTTAACAATAATAATTTAAGGGCACAATAATAACAATATGGGGGTTGCAGGGGTACAATAATAACAATAAGGGGGTTACAATAACAATAATAAGGGACTATACTAGTAATATAGGGACCTAACACTTATTGGTAACCGTTGAAGGACATAAGAAAATTTTCCATTATTTCATTCCTCTGTCACTCAAGGCCTTCTTCGAGCAACAATTTGATAGGATATCTTACTCCCTTGTCTTTATTTACTTCCACCATGGGAGTTTTTCAATGTTGGAAAGGATGATCTTGCAAGGGTTCAATAATTTTGATTCCCAACTCCTTATATCCCAACCTCGTTAGGGACATGCACAAAAAAACAGAGGAAAAGTAGATTGTTATGATACCACTCATTGAGATTTGTGAAGGAACGAAATGAAGTACAAATTTAAAAGAAAAAAATAGATATACAATGAAACTAAACTTCAATTAATAAGTAGTAAATGATGAAAGTTGTTTACATGAAAAATGAAATAAAACTAACTTAAACAATGGTAATTTATCTCTAAGAAGAGATGTGATGGTTAAAAGTCTTTTTAACTATGTTCCAATGAGCCTCCAAGGCCTTTTATCACGAAAAAATAATAACAAACCCTAAACATCTGAAAACCTAACTCTATAATATGAAACACCAAAATTTATGGGTATGAATGGGGTTAGTTGGAAAGTCAACATTTTGGGGTCGTAACTTTGGAATACAGTCTCCGTTTGGCATGCAAAATAACACAATAGAAAATTTTATCTGCAGAGAACAAATTTCAACTACAACTTTCAGTCAAAGACTCAAATTTTGTAATTTCCCAAAAAAAATCTATTTAGGGCCTCAAAACAGCTCTAGAAGATCAAGACCTGAAAACTAGAAAAATTATAAAACTGTCAAAATATGAAGTTATGTTTAAAAATAGGAAACTAATAGAAAAGAATGTTGGGGGTCCAAGTGGAAGAGGTTAGTGACGACCATATCCACCTAAATTATAAATAAGAGACATGGGAATATGAGTTGTTCATGCATAAACACACACATATAGTCAACTGTTGAGGACAACACTTCATTAAAGGAGAGGGGCATGCTAAGCCCCATGCTAACCTCAAAACCCCTTATTAAGCCCTATATATTGTGTGATTACATTTCTACTGTTAAATATTGTTATGTAGTTTAGAATCTCTCATGGTTCCATTTTATTATAATTGTACCCTTTGTCTCCTATATATATCCCATGGATACCAAGTCTTAGAATCATCCAATATTGACTTGTACACTATATTCAATATAAAATGAGGTATCTCCTTTAAACATGACTGTAATTATTGGTTTATTATCATTTTACAAGCATAAGGATCATACCACATAGTTAATCAATATGATCTCTAATCAAACAAATTCAACCATAATTATTTCTAGTGAATAATAGTTACTCTATTACACACCCAAACATGTTTATTTTAGTTAAACACTATCAACCATAATCAATTATAATCAACTAAATATAACCATACTCAGTCTGCAATCAACCATACTTGAACATTAAACATTGTAAATAAAACCAACTATTTTCCATAATAGTCAAAGATTATGAACCCTACCAACAAGTTTTGTAGTAAACCGTTATCAACTATTAATAACCAAAATTAACCAAAATCAACCTACAATAAATCATAGTTAACTATTATCCTCCATACTCAACCAAATTCAAGACCATAAAGACAATGAAATCAAATTCTAATATTCCGGATGCGGATGACATCTCGGGTTAAGAGGCCTCCAGGCCTGGTTCAAGAACCAAGGCGGTTCACCTGGGGTGGCCACATGGCCCCCTATGGTGTCATTAATGCCAAGTTCATTAATCCAAAGCGCTGGATATTAACTCCTCCTCGCCGTCAATCGATCTGTCCTGCTCGGCGCACCAGACTTCAAATGGAGCACCACTGCTCGCATTCTTCCGACTGCTTTGGCTCTGCTCACCGCCCTTTGTCGCCACTGCGCTCTCATTGCCCGGACGGCTGTGCAATAGGTGGGGCTCGCACAGCTACAGGACGCAGGTGCTCTCTGCAATGCTGTTTGGATACGATTCCCAGCTATCACTTCTCAAATAGTAACTTCTGCCCTGTTCTGTTCAATTCTCATACTTCTCCTGTTATTGTTGGTCAAATTAACTCTATTCCTGCAGCTCCTTCTGGTAACTGGTCGGATTCCTCCCGGAATTTCAGTATGCCCAGGCTCAGGCAAAGAATGTCTTGCAGAAGAGGGGCCTCTCGAGGCAGGTCCATGAGTGAGAGACCCTCCAATTCTAATGTCGACTCCTCCATGGAACATGCTGAAAGGCGTCCCATTCCTCTTTATGTTGATCCTGCTGGCCGTCTCCATGAGAGCGTTGCCCCGGCGCCTCCACAGCCCTCGCACCCGCCTCGTGCTCCTGTTCTGAATACTCTGTCTCCTCCCCCGCTTCAGGCTTTCGCCCCCCCTTCTCGCCCTGGCAGTCATTACCTCAGGCAATCAACGCAACACGCTGAGCTGCGTTTCGATTGCGCCTTCAATCGGCCTTCCATTACTGCCCTAATCACGATTTCTCTTCGCGAAGAGACCACTCTCCCTCCTGTTCAGCCGCTTGACCCTGTGCACTCTCCTTCCAAGCCTATCTTCGAGCCCCCCTCTGGCCCTGCACCCGGTCCTCACACGCACTCTCTCGGAATTCCTTTTGCCTCTGTCCCTGCTCATCCGGGACAGGCGCACTTGCAGATGGAAGTTGGTCCGTCAGGTGAAGATGCTGACAAGAATGCTGAAGCGGATTCGGAAGAACACTATGGCTGCAGAATTGAGGAAGAGAATCCGGACTCAGACTAAGTGCTCTCCCTCCTCCAGGACCAATTCTCAGTATGATTTATGTTCTAGAATTTTTGATAAATTTCTGTTTTCAATGGTCACCCACAGCAGACAAAGCTGCATGTATCTTTTGGCTCTTTTTAGTTTTGTTAATCCGTATGTAAGTGACTTTGCGCCGGTTTCCCAAATCCTGGGTGGTGTCAACTCTGATAAAAGAGCTGGTTTCCCGCTTATGGGCAGCTCTATAGCTAGACAGAAAGTGGACATCAAGCCCGGTCTCAGGCTTCCTCAGCTGAGCCGTGGCAGTTTTGTACTTTTATGTTCATAATAGAAATAGCGTAATTTAGAAAAAAAAAAGAAATCAAATTATGATAACAAAGTTCTTCCAATGTGGACTACACCTCTGGGCCATGCTTCAATAGCGAGGAGGCATCTTCATTCACCTCAACAAAAATGAATTGAACTGGGAATTGAACCAATGACTTCACATCAATGAGTGCCTTAACAGAGCACCCGATCACTGTCTATCTAAGACCCGTGGACAAAATATTATAATATTTTAATCAAATTAAATTCTTATAATTAAATTTAGATAAATAATTCTAAAAAAAATTAAAATTCACATCAATCTTAAATAACTACATATATAAATTTGGAATATTTTGTAATTTTGAAATATTATTCATACATTATAAGTTATTCATATTGTTCATACATTAAAATTTATTCCTATTGACAATTATAAAGTGAATAATATAATGTTTTTTTTTTTTTAAATAAAATTTGAAATAAGATTTATGTGTAATTTAATCTTTATTTTATAATGATGTTTTGAATAAAATAGTAAAAAGATTTGTAATAAACTATATGTTTATAATGATTAAGTAAATATTAAAAATATTTGTCTTACAATGATTAAGTAAATAGTAAAAATATTTGTATTATACATAAAACCATTGTTTTAAAGGAAAAATGTGGTTCAGGGAGTTTTGAAGTTTTGAATTGAAATTTTAAGGAAAATAATAAAATAATAGTCCTTTTGAGGTTTAAAATTGAACTTTTAAAGAAAATAATAAAATAATAGTCATGAATTTTTAAAAAGAAAGAAAAAAACTTAATATTGTTTTTGGTTTAACTTGTTACAGGTTTACTCAAATGCCAAGTGTTAGAACTAGTTGAATGTAGAAATGCATAGTTAAATTTTGAAATAAACACCTTGAATCTTATTGGTATTTTAAAAGTTGATCTTGATACTCCATTTTTTTAGGTCCATTTTTTACCTTAAAATTATCATAATGAATTGAGTTTCTTATTGAAATACAAGGGGATTGTTTGAGGTTTATACAGGAGTTGGGAGTCATTTACATAACAAAAATTTATGTGGTAGACATATTTACACCAATTCATGTTTCTAGTATTGAATGTTGGGGTTTTAGGTATAATAGCTAAAACAATTTACCATAATGCCTGACCTAATAATCGAACTATGCTCTAAAAGCATGCCATATTTTAAAAAACCTCTATCTTGGCCTTTGATCACTAGTATACCGTAAGCCATTACTTTAACTTCACCCCGAAACTACAGAATAATAAGTAATTATCTAGAATTCCATTAAAATACAGAAAATCTAACCTTACAAAGAAAATATCCACATGCAACTATGAGCTAAGAGATATCCTATTATGTGTTTTTGATTAACTAATATTCAACATGATTATAGATTATACACAATAACTCCTCTACCCCACACACATCATATAGTGATTCTTCCACTTTACAATTGTGTCCTCTTTATCGTCTACAAAATCACACATCATCTTTATAAAAACTAATATTTTAGATTGAGAAATATTTCTATTGCATAACAAAGAGGATATATTCATCAACTGAAAATAAACTAAGTCCTTCTTGAGCTATTACACCATAGGAAAATAATAATGAAATGGTAAGTTCAAATGACAATGTGGAACCCAGTTTCCTCTCTTAAATTCTAAGACCCTTTTGAGGTTTACTACTAACTTACTTAGAAAAGATGTTAATCCACTATCCACTCCACTATCATGAACCCTTTAATAATTAATATTCAGAATAACCACAACAACTAATTTACCAACTCCCTCATGAACCCTTTAATAGTTAACCCATTACCTTTTAAATAAAATATTCAAAATAACCACAACTACTAATTTACTAACTCCGTCACCACTCACATGTTAACCAACACAACCTCTAATCATTAATAAGCTTATTCACAATCTCATTAATCACTGATCAAATAACCACCATGTACTAATCACTAATACAATAAATCCCTAACTATTATCATTAAATACAGCCAAACATGGTAAATGATGCTAGAATACAATTATTCATTTCTTAATTCAATTTATATCGAACTAAGCTTTTAAGTAATAGGTTCCAAGTGAATTATGCTTTATTCTCTTATATGGTAGGTCTTTAACAAAAAATACCCTTGCAAAAGAAGTATAAGTACCCGAATTACAAGTGTTACAATTCATTAGATATGTTAAGCATACCAAAATTGACATACAAAGGTAAAGCTACATGCAGACCATATACAATGAGGTCCTTGTTGCACATTTTGAATAAAGAGTTAAGTACAAAATCACTAAAATGCTACCATTTTTCAAATACAATATTCTTGGAAAACATAAATTACATTAGGATTAATATTTATGGATGAAATTTGAATATCTTTCTCTTAAAACACTTATTACGATATAATATATGACATTATTATTGTCCCAAAGTTTATAAATAAATATATAATTATCAAATATTACTTTTAATTACCATTATATAATATATCTCCCAAATATTCATTTATTTGATTAAATGCATAGATTATTTGAAAAAATAATAATTTATCATCTAATAAATATAATTTTAATTAACAATTTTACATCCATTCATATCCACCATTAATTATTTCTGAAACTACATGTTAGTGTAATACCAAATTCACCACGTCCTCATACTACTTCTAACCCTATGAAATAAGGTCCACATAGAAATACTTTACCAACCAGGACATCTCCAATGCAGTGACACTTTTTAAATATTTATACCCTTAACTTAGCTGCTTAACCATCTCTCACAAATTTCGTTTTATTTATTTTACTGCATCTCAGTTTCAATGTTACATCTCTGATATATTCCATTCAATTTCTTTCATTGCATCTCAATTTCCATGTTACATCCATACTTTTAATTATAGCAATACCCAATATTCCGTTCTATTTCTTTTACTGCATCTCAATTTCAATGTTACATTCGTACGTGTATTTATAGCAATACCCCATGTGCTGTAGGTAAGATCATTATTTATCATACTACTATCTTCATTTATGACCGTTGTATTTTTATTTAAAGTCATATAATGTGATGGCATAGTACATGCAGTGGGTGATGTATTTTTTTTTGAAGTTGTCTACTCAGCATATGGAATACTCTGAATGGCAGATTTTTGCTAGAATCTGGTAAAAAAAAAATTCAAAAAATCAGATAGTTGGAGTGTTTGAATTTCATTTTTGATAGTGGAAATGGATTCAGCACTATCAAAAACCTTTAGGGCACCCAAAACACTGAAGTTTAACAATTGTAAACAAGATTCTGATAAATCTTTGCGGGATTTTTTCAAAATCTTTGTCGAATTCTAAGTTATTCTGTTGCTTTTTCAAACTACGGCTTTTTTTGTCATATTGACTCGTACATGATTCTTTGAACATGACATGTTTAGGAGGGTCTGACATTCTTCTAGATGATCATTTAACCACATGGATGTTTGTACTATTCCAATGTATACCCAATATGTACTATTCCAATATATAGCCAGCAAGTGAGGGTCCTGCATTCTTTTAGATGGTCATTTAACCACGTGGATGTTTGTACTATTTCAACGAATACCCAACAACAAGTGGATGATGCACACGAAAAAACATATTAATAAAAATAAGCCAATTTACCATATTTTTAAGTGATTTGTACCATTTTAAGTTTACGAAAACATATATGTTCTACTTTCTTCTGGTTTTGAATCTTTGACCTATTAGGAAGAAACACATGCTCTTAATCATTAAAGTCACTCAAAATAATGAGCAAAATAAAAAATTGTCATAACAACCCAACTTACTTATACACTTTATAGACCATAACATAAAATATAACATGGAAACCTAAATGATATACAGGAAATTACTTACAAAAACAATAACATAACATGTAATAGATTTAACATAAAATTCTAAGTGGCAAGAGGAAACACACAATCCTTACTCAGACAATGACATATCCCTTATTAGATTTTACATGACATATCGGTCATTAGATTTTACATGGAAGCTCAAGTGTTAAAGAAAAACACAACAAATAGTTTACTAGTGGATTACTCATTTAAAATGTGCCATGATTTCATTTATATTTTTATATGTTATATCCATGGAATGTTTGGTAATAATTATAAAAAAAACAGTTAACTAGTAACATTTTAACAACCTAAGAGGGGATATATTTAACAAACTTTTTTAAAAGTGATTTACATAAAATAAACCTTTAATATTTTGTTAAATAAATATTTCTAACTTAGCTTTTTATATAAATTTTTATATTTATACTGAGTTAGAATAAACATTTTGTTGAATAAACATTTCTAATTTAATTTTTTATATTTATACTTAAAGGTGTTTTCTTTGTAAACTTGGAGTGACCATATCTAAGCCAATCACAAACGTATAAATAACAAATTCCTCCTCCTGTAAATAACAAATTGACATGTAGTCCGTCAAGTGACCGATGGTCACTAATGTTCCTTTATTCATTTAGCCGTAGTCTAAAAAAGTAAAAGAATGGCCCGGATTTTGAAAAAATCTGGCAATTATTTTATCAGAATCTTGTTTACAGTTGTTAAATTTCAATATTTTGGGTGTCCTAACGGTTTTTGATAATGGTGAATCCATTTCCACTCTCAAAAATAGATTCTAAATACTGCAACTACCTACCTCATTTTTTTAATTTTACTGAGCCTACCCTCTGGGCTATTCTGGCTATTCTGTTGCCTAGGAAGACAACTCTTATTCATTTATATTTACCATACGTCAGCAGCAAAATCGATGGCTACGTTTTACACCCACTATATTGTATTTCATTTCTTAGGTGACTGTTCACATATACCAATTTAGAACATATTGTACGTCATTACTTAGGCGATTGTTCACATATAATGGGTATTTCATAATTTGGAACGAAACAAAAGCTTCGATACGTAGGCGATTTTTCACATATACCGGGTATTTCATAATTTAGAACGAAACAAAAGCTTCGATACATTAGGGGTCCCTTTACAAGAAATGGAAGATCCATATTTGTTGCAATCCAATAACTCTTTGAATTCCCTTGCGAGTTGCTTGAAACCCTTTCAAATATTTGCCCAGATATCTACTCCAATATGAGACCTAGAAAATCGAGTTTGCAATTTCCATTCAATTTTTTATTTTCTCTTGAGAGCTGAGATGTGACAAATGAATTTGGTATTAACTAGTTGTTAACTAGTAATATGACATTTTAGTTATTATTTTAAAGAAAAGACTGAAACATTTATTGTTTTCTGGAAAATTTTATTTGTTTTATTGTTATGAAAAATAAAATTGGTTATGGAAAAGTAGTTCCATAAAAAGTAAAAACACTGATGATAAAAAGTATTCCAAGAACTGAGAAGTGGTTGGACAGTTGGAACAGTTACCTGATCCTCTGAGGATAAAATGCATATCCGAGTGAGGAAAAGGGGTTCTGTTTATAAACTAAGGAAGAGAGTGAGAAATTTCTAGAGATGGTAGAGACCAGTGGAAACCACTCAGCGTTCCTGAGAATTTATGGTACTCACTGGACTTAGGGTCCTGAGGTCATGGCAAAAAACACTTTCAACCTGTACCTATTAGGTGTGGAGCATGGGGGAAAGAGAAGGACGTAATCATCTTTCTTGAAGGTTGGGTGGACATCAACAACAACAAAAAAAGCAATCATATTAATAAATATGAGTACAATGATAATAAGTCGGGGTTCAAAATCAGAGGTTAACCAAGAAAGGATAAACCTTGCAAAACTGATTTACTTGCAGTGATAATCCTCCATATGACAAGTCGAGCACCAAGTTGGTGAATGGGAGACAAAAAGAAGTGAGGGGATTGAAACTCGATGCATTAAAGCCATGAACTAAGGGTCGAAAATAGTGACTGGAATGACAACCATAATGTGACCAAAATAGAAAAAATTACCTGTGCTTTGGAACTAGATTTGGTCTGGTACTTCTGCGTTGGCATAATGGCCAGAAGAACTTCCCCAAACTTCCGTAGTATCGCAAAAAAAAATATACTCCATACCAACCCATGGAATAGCGCGGAGATTTTACCTAGATCTTAGCTTATGGAAAGGCGCAGAGATAATACCCATTAATGGGCCATAATGGGAACGGAATACACCTAGTTTAGCAACCCCATTATTGGGATTAGAGTGCTTGCAGAAAGAGACGACGAAGTCTGGTGCCAAACCCTCAATGGTTGCAAACCCAGTTCATCATGCGGACAAAGCAGAACTGTGGAGAAACGGTTAGGGTTACTGGGTTATACCTAGTCCCTTCCTGTTGAACTCACCATCATCGATCACAAAGGAATCAAACTAAGAGCAAGAGGGAAGGTGGCCCATTGGAAACGTAAACACAGATCCCATCAAAATCTAACCAACTGCCACGAGTTATGAATTTCCAGTACATGACAAGATTTAGGTGGTACAAAGAATTAATTCGAGATAGATATCAGAAATACATGCGATAGACAGTAGAGGTTTAAAACCATAGTTTAAATAACCTTTGGATATATGAGGAAAAGACTCAAGTTAATTGCCGAGATACCTTTATAGTTAAAATCATGTACGCCAAAGTTTATTAATTAAATACGAACCCTAAAACTTATGTTCGATTAGTGTACTCTGCTTTTAATGTAAGCTTTGTATTGTTTAAACAAAATGTGTGTGTGTGTGTGTGTGTGTGTATATATATATATACCAATATTATGATAAGAAGTAATTTTTTTTTTAATATGGTATAGTATAAGTGATAAGTTTTACAAGTTGTATCATAGCAGCGTTCGCACGCTGGGACCCTAGGGGTCACCTAACGATTTAAAATGTGTCTATATTGATGCATAGAAAAGAAGTAGTACCGCAAGGGACAATATCAGAAGAGGATTGACACAGAAAACACCTCGGAATACTGGGAAACTACACCTCAAGCACAACCAAAAATGAATCCCGAGATGTGGATTTAATTTAGTGTAGATCAACAGCAGTAGACTAGTAGACTGCTGGAGGAATAACAACACCAGACTAGCATACTGTTACGAAATGTGGAGAAGTTGCAGGAGGAAATGGTCCTAGTAAGAAGTGATAATGAACATCTGATGCAAGAGCAGGAAAAGATACTTAAGAGCCTTTCTGACAAGAAGAATCAAGGGGTGTTACAACCCAGTCCCGATAGGGGAATGCAAGAAGAGAACGAACGACAAACCAAGGACTAAACCACACACAGAATGGGCAGGAGTCCTTCACAGCGAAGCAACAATAACATAAACTATAATAAAGTAGAGTTTGGTAATGTGTCAGATCAGTAGGAAATTAAGAAGCAAAAAGTCAAGCTTCAAGGTGAGTTTCGGAAGATTAAACCACCTACATTCGATGGAGAAGCTGAAGAGGTGGCAAAGGCTTGGTTGATAAATATGAACAAGTAATTTCAAGTGTACGAGTACAGCAGCAACCTTAAACTCAGATTTTCCATCTACAAGTTGAGAGAAAAAGCCACCCTATGGTGGGAGGAAGTGAAGAATGTTCGTAGCATTGAAGATCAAGATGTTACATGGGATTCATTCTAGCAATATTTTAAAGACAAATATTTGACAGAAAATTTTTATGATGAAAAATCCAGAGAATTCCATGACTTGAAGCTAGGTAAGATGACTATGGACAAGTATATTACCAAGTTCACCTCCCTATTAAGACACGTTCCTTATCTTAGAGACGAAAAGGCCAAGGTTCAAAGGTTCTTGAGTAGTCTTCCAACCCACATGAAGGAACGAATTAAATTTGTAAATCCTAGGACCATGGACGAAGCAATTCGGAAGGCAAGAATGTGTTACCAACAATCCAAGGCAAAAGGGGAAGTGGATAAAAGTTGGCAGCCAAGAAAAGGACAAAAAAATAGCACAAACTTTGAGAGTGCCAAAAGTAATAATTTTAAGAATTCTGTGATAAGTTCAATAAGCAAGCAGTTTGGCAGAAACCATCAAAGAACTTGATGGCCAATTGAAGAGAGGCCTACAGAGGCTTATAGCAAACCTAAGAAAGGGCAGGTAACCCAGCCACCTCTGCAGTGTTGGGGGTGTGGTGAGGCACATTATTATAAAAATTTCCCACAGCGAGGGAGAAGTGAAACAGTTGCAAATTTTCAGGAGGCTTACATAGTGGGAGATGTGGCTCGAAACATACCTCGAATCATTGCAGCATTAGAAGATCATCAGGAAGATTATCAACCAATGATGATAGAGTTGGAAGGTAAGCTACTTTCCCAGTCTATTTCTATTTTGGTTGACCCAGGCGTGAGTTTAAGTTATGTAAACCCCAAAATAGTAGAAGTATGTAAATTAAAAGGTCATATTTTCAGAAATCCTTGGCTGGTATAGCTAGCCACATGAGCAAAAAGAAAATTAAGTGCCAAAATTCCAAACTGCACATTGGAAATTGTAGACCAACAGTTAAATGTGGAAGTGAATATACTACCATTAGGGTCCTATGATGTTTTTTTGGGTATGGATTGTCTAGAGAAGCATTGGACTTTGGTGCACTGTAAAGAAATGATTATATACTACATAATGCAAGATGGAACACACCAATAGATTCAGGGAATCAAGAAACCAATACGGCTACATCCTATTACATCATCTCAAATGAATAAATGAATGAGGAAGGGATGTCAGATTTATGCTATCAAGGTAGGATATTCCAACTCCAAAGAAAAATCCCTTATGATGGAGAAAATATCAGTGGTACAAAACTTCATGGATGTATTTCCATATGATGTACCTGGTTTACCTCTAAGAAGAGATATCTATTTCACCATTGAGTTAATGGCAGGAGCATCACTAGTTTTGAGGGCTCCTTATAGAATGAGTGTTCCAGAGCTAACTGGATTAAAAATGCAGTTGCAAGAGCTGCCGGACAAAGGATACATTCGTTCGAGTGTGTTCCCTTGGGTAGCACCAGTGTTGTTCGTAAAGAAGAAAGACAGAACCATGAGAATGTGTATGGATTATAGACAGCTTAATAAATTGACAATAAAAAAAAAATATCATTTACCCCGGCTTGATGACCTGTTTGATCAGGTGAAGGAGGCCACAATATTCTAAAAAATAGACTTAAGGTCTAGATACCACCAGATCCAGATTAAGGATGAAGATATTTATAAGATTGCTTTCTATACCAGGTATGAGCATTATGAGTTTGTGGTACTACCGTTCGGGTTAACAAATGTGCCAGCGATATTTATGAGGTTAATGCATGGTATATTTCACCCCTTCTTGGATAAATTTGTCCTAATATTTATTAATGATATTCTAATCTATTCTAAGAGTCAGGAACAACATAAGGAGCATCTAAGAATAGTATTGGAAATATTAAGAAAACACCAACTGTACACTAATTTCAGCAAATATGATTTCTTCAAAACAGAAATCCAGTACTTAGGCCATGTTATTTCAGCAGAAGGGATACTTGTTGATCCAGAGAAAATTAAGACAATTATGGAATGGCGAGTTCCCAAAAATTTGGCAGATATCTGATCCTTTATGGGATTGGTTGGGTACTACCGAAGATTCATTAAAGGGTTCTCCAGAATTTCCTTTCCAATCACCTCTTTGCAGAGAAAAGGAAAAGTATTTAAGTGGACTAATGAGTGACATAATAGCTTTGAAAAGTTAAAGCATCTGTTGACCACTGCACCAGTGTTGAGGGTAGCTGACCCCAATAAAGAATTTGAGTTTTGTACAAACACTTGTAAGGAGGGAGTTGGGAAAGGAAAAGTAGTGGCCTATGAGACAAGGAAGGAAGTTAAAAGAACCTGAGCAAGGAAGGAAAAGTAGTGGCCTATGAGACAAGGAAGTTAAAAGAACCTGAGCAAGGATATTTAAGTTATGATCTGGAGTTAACAGCAGTGGTGCGTGCACTCTTGGTATGGAGACACTACCTACTGGGAAAGAAGTTTGTATTAAAGACTGATCATAGTAGCTTAACCAGTTACTTCAAGCAAGCTAATTTAAACTACCGACAAGCAAGATGGAATTCCTTCCTAGTGCATTTGATATGGATATTCAGCACGTGAAAGGTAAGGAAAACCATGTGGCGGATGCCTTAAGTAGGAAGTTGCATTGTGTTTATGAGATTTTCTATAACCAGCTTGAATGAAAACTTTTAGATCAAGTAAAAGAGGAACCACGGAAGGATCCAAAATACCAATTTTTATGGCAGCAAATGGAAAAGGCCAGAAAGCAAGGAAACACTTCTGAGTATGGAGTTAGTGAAGAAAAATTACTAACCTTTAGAGGAAATATATATATACCAAATTGTGTGGATCTAAAGGAGGTAATCATGAATGAATATCATCGAAGTAATTATGCAGGAAACCCAGGATACCAGAAGATGTTAACAACAATTAAAAAAAATATTTTTGCCCTAGTACGCAAAGAAACATTGTTGAATACTTAAACAAATGTTTGGAGTGTCAACAAGTCAAGGTGGAGCATCGACATCCGGTTGGAGTGTTGCAGCCCATACCAGTACCTGAATGGAAATGGGAGGTCATATCCCTAGACTTCATTACGGGTTTTCCATGATCAAAGAGGTGCAATGACTCTATTATGGTGGTGATCGACAGGCTGAGTAAGTATGCACATTTTATACCTATACAATCTACTTACAAGACTATAAAGATAACAGATATTTTTATTAGAGAAATTTTCAGACTGCAAGGTATTCCAAAGATTGTGATTTGAAACAAAGATGTGAAGTTTACTTCAACATTCTGGAAAAAAATTTTAACAGGTCTAGGGACCCAAATAAATTTCAGCACTACTTATCATCCCCATACGGATGGTCAAACAGAACAGGTAAATCACTTTTTAGAAGACATGATGCGAATGTACGTGTTGTAGCAGCCAACAAAATGGGAAGAATATTTACACCTAGTCAAATTTTCTTACAACAATGGTTATCAGGAGTCTCTTAAGATGAGTCCTTTCGAAGCTCTATATGGGCGATAATGTCGCACTCCCACCAATTGGAGTAGCCCTGAAACTAAGTTAATGCTTGGACTAGAAATGTTGGCTGAGATGGAATCGAAGGTATGAAAGATCAGGAAAAAACCTAAGAGCTGCTCAATATTGACAGAGGATATATGCAGATAAGAAAATGACTTATCGAGAGTTCAAGGTAGGTGATCATGTGTATGTGCGGATCAAACCAAAGAAGAGGACCTTCAGATGGGCCTCTTGTGCCAGGTTGGCTCTGAGATTCTGTGGACCTTTCCAGATATTGGAAAGAGTGGGGCCTGTGGCATATCGGTTGGCCTTACCTAGCCACATACGGGTGCACAATGTGTTTCATGTGTCCCTGCTAAAGCGATATGTACATGATCCAAAGCATGTAATCCATTGGGAGAAAATTCATGTAGGATAGAATTAGAAAAATCCTAACTTCAAACATGAATTTTTACATGAATTTGACAAAAAACTTTACTTTTTGCAGGTAGAACTGAATGACGAGTTTTTGGTCGAGCCTCAACTTATACTCGACCTGAGAGAAATCATGCTCTGGAAATGAGTCATCACTTAGGTTAAAGGTTTTGGCAAAGTGATAAGTGCTGGTTGTCATGGGCATAATATGTCTGAAGCCAGCACAGACAAGCACTTCAGCCCGGAGGAGGCTACTTGGGAAGATGAGAGACTTGTACATGAGGCTCACCCAGAGCTATTTCTTGAGCTAGAGTGAAACACTGAGGGCAGTGTTACTTCTAGGGGGGAAGTTGCGACACCTAAATTTGGTATTAACTAGTTGTTAACTAGTAATATGACAATTTAGTTATTATTTTAAAGAAAATACTGAAACATTTATTGTTTTCTAGAAAAGTTTTTTTTTTTTTTTGTTATGAAAAATAAAATTGCTTATGGAAAAGTAGTTCCATAAAAAGTAAAAACACTGATGGTAAAAAGTATTCCAAGAACTGAGAAGTGGTTGGACAATTGGAACAGTTACCTACTCCTTTGAGGATAAAAAGCATATCCCAGTGAGTAAAATGGGTTATGTTCATAAACTAAGGAAGAGAGTGAGAAATTTCTAGAGCTGGTAGAGACCAGTGGAAACCACTCAGCGTTCCTAAGAATTTCTACTACTGATTGGACTTGGGGTCCTAAGGTCACAATAGAAAACATTGTCAACCTGTACCTCTCAGGTGTGGAGCATGGGGGAAAGAGAAGGACGTAATCACCTCTATTGAAGGTTGGGTGGACATTAGCAGCAAAAAAAAAACAAGCAATCAGATTAATAAATATGAGTACAACAATAATAATTTGGGGTTCAAAATCAGAGGTTAACCAAAAAATAATAAACCTTGCAAAACTGATTTACCTGGAGTGATAATCCTCCATATGACAAGACGAGCATCGAGCTGGTGAATGGGAGACCATAAGAAGTGAGGGGATTAAAACTCGATGCATTAAAACCATGAACTGAGGGTCGAAAATAGTGACCGGAATGAAAACCATAATGTGACCAAAATAGAAAAAATTACCTGTGCTTTGGAACTAGATTTCGTAGGGTACTTCTACATTGGCACAATGGCTGAAAGAACTTCCCCAAACTTCTGTAGTGGCGCTAACAAAAAATACTCCATACGATCTCATGGAACAAAGCAGAGATTTTACCCAGATCTTAGCTTATGGAAAGGTGCAGAGATAATACCCATTCATGGGCCATAATGGGAAGGAAATACACCTGGTTTAGCAACCCCATTATTGGGATTATAGTGCCTACAGAAACAAGCGATGAAGTCTGATGCCAAACCCTCAATGGTTGTAGACCCAGTTCATCACGCAAACAGAGCATAATTGTGGAGAAACGATTAGGGTTATTGGGTTATACCTAGTCCCTTCCTTCCAAACTCACCATCGTCGATCACAAAGGAATCAGACAGAGAGCAAGAGGGCAGGTGGCCCATTAGAAACATAAACACAGATCCCATCAAAATCTAACCACTGATATGAGTAATGAATTGCGAGTACATGACAAGATTTAGGTGGCACAAAGAATTAATTCGAGACAGATATCAAAAATACACGCGATGGACAGCAGAGGTTTAAAACCATAGTTTAAATAACCTTTGGATATATGCGGAAAAGACTCAAGTTAATTTCTGAAATACCTTTATCATTAAAATCATGTACGCCAAAGTGTATTAATTAGATACAAACCCCAAAACTAATGTGCAGTTAGTCTACTCTGCTATTAATATAAATTTTGTGTATATATATATATGTGTGTGTGTGTGTGGGGTAAGAAGTAAATTTCTTTTTTAATATGGTATAGTATAAGTGATAAGTTTTACATCAAGGATGACCTGAAAACAACCTGAGTAACAAAAGGAAATTTCAGGTTCCAGTAAATCACCTCGACGACATTCCTGAGGATTTTCCCAATTGAGAAACCGCTGCCTGTCATGAAATAGCATGTCCATACACTGCTAGTAAAACAATAGCTTGTCCACACACATCCAATAAAACAATGAATGAATTAATGAATTAAATTGTAATTCGCACCAACATTGAATAACAATAATAATAATAAATGACAAATTTTGCATAACCACTTTATATTGATGGTTGAAGGCAAACAATATTTCCGAGGCTATAAGATATTGAATGCACCTGATAACTAAACGTGATGATCCAAGTCTGCTGCTTTCAGTTTAATAAATATATATATATATATATATACATACATATATATATATATATATATATATATATATATATATATATATATATATATATACTTTACTAAACCATTTTCTATTAAATATTAACAAAATTTGACAAAGATTTATCAATATTTAAAATATTAAAATAATTCAATTAATTTATTTTATAAGTGTTGAATTTTTTGAAAATCAAAGTTGTTTCAAACATGTTTAATACCAAGAGAATTTTTATTAAATATATTAAATATTAACCAAAATTTAAAAAGATTTATTATTATTTAAAGTATTAAAACAAATCAATTAATTTATTTTCTAAATTTTAGGATAAATCAAATTATTTAACACATATTTAGAGTATATATATATGAATAATTACATAAATAAGTTTTTTTATAAAACTTAATTCAATTTTAATTTTATAAATCAATTTATTTATTTACTTATTTTAATTTTAATTTTAACTATTTTAGTTTTTTTTTATTTTTATTTTATAAATCAATATATTTTTTAATTAAAATAGTTAGATAAATAAATTGATTTATAAAAATTAAATTAAATTAAATTTATATAATTATTTTAAATTCTAATTTTATAGAATAGTTAGATAAAATATATTGATTTATAAGATAGTTAGATAAATAAATTGATTTATAAAATTAAAATGGTTAGAATTAAATAAATAAAAAAAAAAAAAAATAGTTAAAAAAAAAAAGAGTAAAATAAAATGAATAGTTAAAATTAAAATTTTATAAATCAATTTATATATAAGCTTAGTCTAATTTATAGACTAAATGACTCTTTTCACGATAATTTTTCTCGTTAAATTTAATCAAAATTTCATATAAGTGTTTAAAAACTTGAGTTTAAATTGTTTAATCTTCATAATTCAAGTGCCCTAAAAGTTTTTCAGGGTGCTCAATCCATTTATGCATTAAAAAATTTATTTTAAATAATGAAAAATCTTGAAATTTTATTAGCAGATGAAATATAGTATTTCATCTATAAGTGAGACTATATATATATATATATAAACATGACTTGAACAATTTTGATTTTCAAAACATAAACACTTAAAAAATAAATTAATTGATTGGTTTTAATACTTTAAATATTGATAAATCTTTTTCAAATGTGACTAATATTTAATATATTTAACAAAAATCATTTTGGTTATTTTATAGGATGTGTATGTATGTCTAGTATACTTATATATACATGGATATGGATATGGATAAAATTAAAATTAAAATAAATAAATAAATTGATTTATAAAATTAAAATTAAATTAAATTTTATAAATCAATCTATTTATCTGATTACTTATATGTACTTTAAACATGTGTTAAATAACTTTAATTTATGATAACTTTAAAATAATAAATTAATTAATTTGTTTTAATACTTTAAATATTGATAAATCTTTTTATATTCTTGTAAATAATTAATAAGAAATTCCTTTGAGTGTCCCATTGGTATGTCCATGTATCTATTAAGTACATGTGTAAGTGTAATCTTATACATGTAATAAACATGGGTTAAAACAAATTTAATTTTCTAAACTTTAAACACTTAGAAAGTAAACAAATTGATTTATTTTAATATTTTAAAAATTAATTTATTTTAATACTTTAAAGATCGATAAATCTGTGTCAAATCGTATTAATATCTAATATATTTAATAAAAAATTGTTTGGCACTGGAATAAGATGTTTATGTATGTCCATATATATATTAGTACATGTATAGAAGGCCAAGAGAAATCTTGTTGATATTTAATATATTTAATAAAAATTATTTTGTCTGTCGCGTATAAGATGTCTATGTATGTCCATGTATATATTAGTACATGTATGGTGTATATATTAGTCAATGTATGGAAGGCCGAGAGAAATCTGGTTAATATTTAATAAAACTTATTTTGACTGACGCATAGGATGTCTATGTATGTCAATGTACATATCGAGTACATGTATGGAGTGACGCGCTGAGAGCTTAACGGAATGTGTGGAATGTGTTATACGATAGAGGCTGTCACATCTCTTTGAGGGTGCGTTAAATATCCTTTAGCCTGGGAAATATTGTTTGTCGCTGTGGAATTGTACTTTCTGGATTTCAATAATAAGAATTAATTATATCTATCAATAATGGGTAGTATTTATCGAATGATTTAGCAGAGGGGCATTGAATATCATTGTTTCAATCATAGGTATAAGTATTCATGGAATGATTTACGAGACAGGGCATTGAATATCATAGTTTCATATATGTTTTAGAGAAAATTTGAAGTATGGAATTTTATTTTAAAATTTAGAAAAGAAAAAAATTTAAGTATAGAAGTTTATTTTAAAATTTGAAAAAACTCACTCAGAGATATGTTTGCTAGTAGTAGCAGTAGAGTAATAAATGAGTCTGATCATTTATATGAGGAGGTAGAACTCCAAGCCAGATGGGTTTTGCCCAAGATTTCAGCCTCCCAAGTCTATAGTGACCTAGGTGTCTCGCATCTCAAAGCAGCCACTAGAATCACTATCAAAGAGTCGGTCAGCGCTATAGAAGAAAATTCAGATCGTGTACAGTTAATCCCGATCTTGAATCCAAAGGAGCTTCAAGCTGAAGCAAGAAAACTGGGAACCCAATTTTTGCATTTGGGTTGTGTGAGAGTTGGTATTCACGCACTTGTACATCCGGGTGTTGATGCATATGTGTTAGCTACTATAACGGATCTAACACATAATAAATATACAGATTCTTTAATTGGAGGGATAGTTGCACCTTTGTCAAATGGTCCGGTGTGGTTTGATTGTTATCCCAACTTCTCAGTGTCAATCACTGATGAAACTCTGGCAGATATACTGCAGCTTCAAATCCAAACAATGGGATTTGATATGAGGAAGAAAAGACAAAATATTGCCATTCAGTTTCGGGGATGTTTTCGCCATACCTCCACAATGTTTCCTGCAGTCCTCCATGCACCCAGCCGAGAGTCAAAAACCAGTGTCGTTGTCCTGACTGATCCCAAAAATCAGAAAATTGAACATCAGGCCATTAAGTGGGAAGATCTCACTTTCCCAGAACACTGGACAGTGCCAAATCCTAAACCTCTCGCTGTACAGAAAATTACCTCTGCCAACATCACAGAAAACCAATCCTCTGCTACACTGTCATTCCCCAGAAGATCAACCATTGACAGACGTAGGATTGAGGCAGAATGTAAAAATTCTCCCAGATATATAGCTCCAGATTGTACAGATACAGGTTGTAGTTCTATTGTTTCAAATTGTAGTCATGTTGCTTTGTTTGAGAATGCTCAGATTGTAAATTTTCAGCCCCTGAGCGTTATATGTCCTCAGTGTAGCCAACAAGTTAATCTGCAGAGTCTAGCCTATGCTGTTCTTCATAAGAACCATAATGTTAGGACTGGTGAAGCCCCTCCTGCAACTTCATCTAACCCTTGTCCTAATCCTAAGTGTTCAGACATTCCATTCCCACATGAGGAAGAGCATGTTCTTATGATGCATCTTGTGCCGACATTGGAAAATGAAGATCCTCGGCTCACAGCAATTTTTGCTGATATGAGACCTGCAAATAGTCCGAAGTATGGACTCGGCTATATTGAACAAGCTGACAAGCTGATCCCATAATGCATATTCAAGGATCTGCCACCAGGTGTCAAAAGACCATCAGTCCCAGAAATCCACAAGTTTTATACTTTGATGGATGGTTGTTCTAAACACCAGATCCCTGCTCAATGGATGAAGCAGATGATTAATTGGGATCTGTTTACCCATCCACAGGCTGATGAGTTTGCTAGAGTCTTTCCAGGAGAAGAAAAGAAGAAAACGGCAGAAGAATGGAAATCATACATGGATGAGAAAAATGTGTGGATTTCATTTTATTCCTGGAAAAAGAAAATGGAAGAAGATGTTGTTTTAATGGCTGACACTGTAGCCTCTTCTTCACATGCCTGGCAAGGACCAGACGGCAGCAAGATTGAGACCTCCACATCCTATCCTCCTTTCAAGAGCATTGTCCTAGGTGAAGGACAAAATCAAGCAAATGCATATCCTCTGGTTCAGAGAGATACTGCAGCAGTCGGAATAGAGAGTAGAGTTCAGAAGGTGAGTGAGCAGGTGAATTGGACAAATACTGCTCTTACTGGTCTTCAAAAGAATGTTGCAAAGACTGCCCTGGTTAAAGATCAGATTGATAGTGTACAAGTTTCCATAAATGATGTAAATAATGTTTTGAATTCAGTTCAGTGTGATTTATCTGTAATTAGACATATTTCAGAAAATTTTGTTCAGAAATTTGAAGATGTAGAGAACTGTATAGTTGAACAATCCATCTCTACAAGGCATTCAGTTTCTAACCTGTCTGATAAGTTAGACAGGTTGAGTTTGAAGAAGTCGTAGAAGCCCATCCCGACATCATTTTTGACTAAGGGAAAGAGCATACACACTCATGAACTTAGCAGTCCTATTTCTAAGTTTCCATAGCTTTTCCCTAAAGAAGTCGTAAAGCCATCACAGCAGTCTCAGTCTAAGACAGAAGAAAAATCTGAGAGAATAACCATTGCCTCTGTTTTAGAAGAATCAGATTATGAAAAATCTGTAAAACATGCATTCCCCATCTATGAGCCCTTAGAGCCTCAGTTCACAAGGCCTGCAGCCCCTGATTTGTATGGTGCGGGTAGACTCCCAGCCAGAGATACTTTCCATGAAGGAAGTCATAAGGAATGGAACATTGATGGCCTTTCTGCAGCACAGATCAGACAAGTTCTTGATCAAATGATTGTTGAATATAAATTGATGTGTGTTGAGGGCAAAAGTGAAGTTCAAGCCTGCAAAACTCTCATTGCTTGTTTTACAGGTACATTAGCCAGATGGTGGGAATTAGAATCATCCCCTGTTATGATTGCAAAGATGGAGCAAGAAGTGCTCAAAGATGAACAGGAAGATATAAGATTTAATGATGATGGTACTCCACAGAATAATATGATCGGTGCACTCACTGCACTTATTCAGGAGCATTTTTGTGGAGCTGAGTTTGCACTTACAGATAAGAATGAGCTTATCTTAATGAATATGAAGTGCAATAATATAAATCAGTTTGAATATTTCCACAGAGATTGGATAGAAGGAATATTCTTGGTAAAAGATCCCAAGAACATACTGTGGAAACAAGTTTATCTTGCAGCCCTACCATCTAACTTGGTAGACATTCTCAAAATGCAAGATGCTTTCCCCTTGCCTATGGAAGTTTATCTTTGGGGAGATTTTTATAGTATTATTACTAAAGTTTTGATTTCTCTTTGTACCAGTTCAAAAATGCAAAAGTCTATAGATAAATTAAATAGACTTCCTGGTACTAAGTCTTTCTGTAGTAGATATGGCATAACTGTTGATGACCCTTTGGTAAAACGCAGAAAGCACAAAAGACAGACAAAGAAGGCTCAGAAGCGAAGTCGAGCCTCCACTTACAGACTGAGTTCGGGAAAAAGAAGAGAGCTCAGAAAGCCGAAAGAAAGAAGACAGCATAAAGGAAGGAAAGGATACTACAAGTATAATCCTAAGACCCATTATTACCAGCCCCATGACATCCGCCCTAGTGATGCCAAGGTTGCTAGAATGAATGAAGTAGTTCGTTGGTTGTGTGGTCAGCCTGGTCATACCTCAAACCTTTGTCCAACAGCCCTAGAGTCTAAAAGAGGTCTAGGTAAGAAATCTTAGAAAAACAAACAGCCATCTACGAGTACCACTGTCAAAACAGAACCTAGATGTGCTCACTATCATTCTTCCTTCCATAAGACAGCAGATTGTCATAACCAACCCAGAACACTTCATCTACAACAACATGTTGTTTCCTCCTCTGCTGAGTCTTCTTCTTCATATTCCTCTTCCTCTTCTGATGAAGAAGTCCACATGTATTGTCAATGTTCTGATCCAGACAATTGTGCTTGTTCTGATTCTGAATCAGACTATTCTTTCGATGACTCTTTTCCAGAAGAGCCAGAGCCGAAGCTCAAAGTCCTCATGGCACAACTTGATGAAGATGAAATGAAGTTGTTTGCTCAAATCCGTGCCCTTGAGGAAGGTGATCTCAAAGCTGCCATGCTCAAAGCTTACATGCAGCATAGTACTGGTCCATCCAGTTCCTCCTCTGGTAAGAAGCCTAATTTTGTTGATGCTTCTTACGACCGAAACACAAAATCGTATCTCCAACACAACAGTAGCAAAGTTCGCACACTCACTTTGGGGGAGGTGAGTAGGGAGATACACAACACAAAATCTGAAATCTCTGCCATAAAATCAGAAATTGCTTCCCTGAAACTCCAAGTTTCACAGTCAGGGAAGGCTTCACCTGCCCGGCAGCCTTCTACATCTATTGCAGGGAGACATGTCAACTACACCTTACATTCTGAACCCAGACCAGAAATAAGAGTTGCAGAAGGAAAATTTGATGATTCTGTTGGATTCAGAGAAATAAATGACATGCAAGTTATGGCAATACAGTATCAACAACACCATATTGAGGTAAAAATATGTGTTGCAGGCAGAGTATATGATGTCACTACACTAATTGATTCTGGTGCAGATGTTAATATTCTTTCCAAGAAAATAATCCCATCAAGGTATTGGACTACTGCAAAAAGAAAAGTTTTGGGATTAGGAAAGAAAAATTTAGAATTTGAAGTTTCTAAAGCTGTTGTATGTTTTAATTCAAAATGTGTTAAGCTCTCATTTGCAATCGCTGATATTCCAGTTGATTGTATATTGGGAAATATATTTTTAGCAGCAGTAGAGCCCCATGGTTCATTTAGATTCCCTGACAGATCTGCGGGAATGTTCATCACAGTCTCTAGGGAAAGAATTGAAATTCTCTATACCTCAAACACCAGAGTCTCCACCATGGTTCAGGCTATGCAAGAAAAGGAGGAAAAACTTCAAAAAGCAGTGAAAAGTTTGGAGAACTCAAGGATCACAAAAGTATCACTAGGGTTGAAGACCAATTGAGTTCTCCACAAGTTCAAAAGCAAATCTCTAAACTAAAAGAAGAATTTGAAAGAACATGTTGTTCAGAAGAGCCGAATGCCTTTTGGCATAGAAAACAACATTATGTTGAACTGCCCTATAAGGAAGGATATGAGGGCAGACCATGCAAAAGCAAAGCCATTCCCATGTCAGCAGAATATAGACAGCTCTGCCAGAAAGAGATTGATCAGCTTCTGGAAAGAAAGATGATAAGAGAATCCAGCAGCCCTTGGAACTGCTATGGGTTCTATGTTAACAAAAGAAGTGAGCAGATTCGGGGAGTTCCCAGACTTGTTATAAACTACAAGCCCCTGAATAATGTATTAGCAGATGACACATATCCGATTCCTCACAAAGGAGATCTCATGCGTCAGATACATGGAGCCAAGATATTCTCTAAGTTTGATTTGAAGTCTGGCTTCTGGAAAGTTGCAATTGCAGAGCATGATAAATGGAAGACAGCATTCAGCGTTCCTCATGGGAATTATGAATGGAATGTAATGCCATTCGGATTAAAGCATGCACCTTCTAAGCTCCAAAAGGTAATGGATTCTATCTTTAGGCCCTATGCTGAATGGTTACTTGCCTATATTGATGATCTGCTTATTTTTTCCAAGAACTTACATGACCACTTCAGACATTTGAAGATCTTCATGAAGCTGGTCCAAAGAAATGGTTTGGTCTTAAGCAAGAAGAAAATGGAATTATGCCAAACCAAGATAAATTTTTTAGGGCACCAGATTGAAAATGGACAGATTGCTCTTCAGAATCATGCTCTTGAGTTTGCTGATAAGTTTCCTGATGTTATTCTTGATAAAACCCAATTGCAGAGGTTTTTAGGTTGTTTAAATTATGTGAGCAATTTTTATCCTTCATGTGTCATTGACAGGTCTCTGTTGAACCAGAGACAAAGAAAGAACCCGAAACCTTGGACACAAGCACATACGCAAGCAGTCAAAGAAATTAAAGCCAAGGTTCGTAACCTCCCAATTCTTTATGTTGCTAATGACAATGCTTTTAAGATTGTTGAAACAGACGCAAGCAACATAGGTTGGGGAGGTGTTTTAAAGCAGAAGCCAAGTGAAGACAGCCCGAAAGAACAGGAGCAGGTTGTGCAGTTTGTTTCAGGAGTTTGGAGCAAGTCAGAACAAAATTACGCTCCAATTGAAAAAGAGGTAAAAGCTGCATGGAACTGCATTAGCAAGTGTTCTATTCATTTGGAAAATAGACATTTTCTATTGAGAACTGATGCAAAAGCACTGGCAAAGGTAATCACCAAAACCATCAAGAGTCCAGAAGATGCAAAGTTTGCAAGATGGCAGGCTTTGTTTGCTTATTTTGATTTTAAAGTTGAACATATTAAGGGCTCTGAAAATTGTTTGCCAGATTTTCTCGGTAGAGAATTCATCCAGAATCAAGAATAGATTAATGACCCAGAAGAAGAATTGCCCCATGTTATGGTCATCATCACAGAATGGGACCAGGCCCATCAGAGAGAGCAGCTCAAGTATATTTCACATGAAGAATCATGGACTGTGTACGCAGAAAAATGGAGTCCCACGTGGCAACTCCAAAATACACAAGTGTTGGACGCAAATTTACAAAATCATAATGATATCCAGCACTTTGTACCTGAAAGGAGGGTGTACCCTAAAGGAAGTCGTTGGATACATGACATGATGTATTCACACAGCATGATGGCTTCACATGAAGCTGAAAGGTCACTCTCACAAGACTTTTGGGATCTCTCTGTCATTTGTACTGGTGGCGGAGATAGAACAAGAGTCTATTACAAGTCATACAGCATAAACAGAACAAGGAACCCTGGCCAATATACAGGCGGCAGATTTCAAACATGGCCAGAAAACAATCCGAATATTATTTTTCCTGACATTGTTTATGATTTTGCAGGTTATAAGAAATTATGGTGGGACTTATTAAATAAAGATGGACGAGAAGAAACCCACTATACGAAGTTGAAATTCTCCCCTACATGGATAAATTCAAGAGAACCAGCTGCATGCAAATGCACTACCCATGGTTAGTAATGACTAAGATTAAGAATCAGATTATCCTTAACAAGCCCATGATCGTCCGGCGTATCTACACTAAGGCATGGGATGACGAGTTCTACGGAAAATTTAGATACCCTGATGCCACAATCTTAGATCCGCCTACATCTGCAAGTACAAGTGGTCCACGGGAGCCCCACTAAAAAGGCTTTCCCTGTGTAATAATGGTACCTAGTCACGGGTCTATAGTGACAGAGCTTTTCTCGAGGGCTTTTCATCTGTCCGAAAAGCATCCTCTCTGTAGTTAATTATTATGTTTCCTCGTGGGCCTTGTACTTAAAGGCATCCACTCTGTACTTTTCACCCACTTTCACATGTAGTTGTCGGAAGGTCGAATCTCCGTGCAGATGTCACATTATGTGTTACCCGAAAACGATGATCCGCCTTCCAAGTGTCAATAATCCAAAGGTCTACAGGAATGTTTGTCCCCTCTTCCAATCTATATAAGGAAGGGTAAGGCTCATTTGTAACCATCGGCATTTGGAGTTTGAGTTTTTGCATTTGTGTGTTTTGAGTCCGAGTTATCGCTCCCTGCTCTGCATCTGCGCAAATCTTGCGATCTGCTTGCACCACGGAACAAATGCAAAAGTCTATAGATAAATTAAATAGACTTCCTGGTACTAAGTCTTTCTGCAGTAGATATGGCATAACTGTTGATGACCCTTTGGTAAAACGCAGAAAGCACAAAAGACAGACAAAGAAGGCTCAGAAGCAAAGTCGAGCCTTCACTTACAGACTGAGTTCGGGAAAAAGAAGAGAGCTCAGAAAGCCGAAAGAAAGAAGACAACATAAAGGAAGGAAAGGATACTACAAGTATAATCCTAAGACCCATTATTACCAGCCCCATGACATCCGCCCTCGTGATGCCAAGGTTGCTAGAATGAATGAAGTAGTCTGTTGGTTGTGTGGTCAGCCTGGTCATACCTCAAACCTTTGTCCAACAGCCCTAGAGTCTAAAAGAGGTCTAGGTAAGAAATCTCAGAAAAACAAACAGCCATCTACGAGTACCACTGTCAAAACAGAACCTAGATGAGCTCACTGTCATTCTTCCTTCCATAAGACAGCAGATTGTCATAACCAACCCAGAACACTTCATCTATAACAACATGCTATTGTCTCCTTTGCTGAGTCTTCTTCTTCATATTCCTCTTCCTCTTCTGATGAAGAAGTCCACATGTATTTTCAATGTTCTGATCCAGACAATTGTGCTTGTTCTGATTCTAAATCAGACTATTCTTCTGATGACTCTTTTCCAGAAGAGCCAAAGCCGAAGCTCAAAGTCCTCATGGCACAGCTTGATGAAGATGAAATGAAGCTGTTTGCTCAAATCCGTTCCCTTGAGGAAGGTGATATCAAAGCTGCCATGCTCAAAGCTTACATGCAGCATAGTACTGGTCCATCCAGTTCCTCCTCTGGTAAGAAGCCTAATTTTGTTGAAGCTTCTTACGACCGAAACACAAAATCGTATCTCCAACACAACAGTAGCAAAGTTGGCACACTCACTTTGGGGGAGGTGAGTAGGGAGATACACAACACAAAATCTGAAATCTCTGCCATAAAATCAGAAATTGCTGCCCTGAAACTCCAAGTTTCACAGTCAGGGAAGGCTTCACCTGCCCAGCAGCCTTCTACATCTATTTCAGGGAGACATGTCAACTACACCTTACATTCTGAACCCAGACCAGAAATAAGAGTTGCAGAAGGAAAATTTGATGATTCTGTTGGATTCAGAGAAATAAATGACATGCAAGTTATGGCAATACAGTATCAGCAACACCATATTGAGGTAAAAATATGTGTTGCAGGCAGAGTATATGATGTCACTGCACTAATTGATTCTGGTGCAGATGTTAATATTCTTTCCAAGAAAATAATCCCATCAAGGTATTGGACTACTGCAAAAAGAAAAGTTTTGGGATTAGGAAAGAAAAATTTAGAATTTGAAGTTTCTAAAGTTGAATGTGTTAAGCTCTCATTTGCAATCGTTGATATTCCAGTTGATTGTATATTGGGAAATATATTTTTAGCAGCAGTAGAGCCCCATGGTTCGTTTAGATTCCCTGACAGATCTGCGGGAATGTTCATCACAGTCTCTGGGGAAAGAATTGAAATTCCCTATACCTCAAACACCAGAGTCTCCACCATGGTTCAGGCTATGCAAGAAAAGGAGGAAAAACTTCAAAAAGCAGTAAAAAGTTTGGAAGAACTAAAGGATCACAAAAGCATCATTAGGGTTGAATACCAGTTGAGTTCTCCACAAGTTCAGAAGAAAATCTCTGAACTAAAAGAAGAATTTGAAAGAACATGCTGTTCAGAAGAGTCGAATGCCTTTTGGCATAGAAAACATCATTACGTTGAACTGCCCTATAAGGAAGGATATGAGGAAGCGGATGAGGGGGGAACGAGAGCCATTCCATGTCGGCGGGGGAATATGAAACGACTCTGGCCGAAAGAGGTGTTGACTACGGAAAAGAAAGAGGTTATAAGAGAATCCAGCAGCCCTTGGAACTGCCATGGGTTTTATGTTAACAAAAGAAGTGAGCAGATTCGGGGAGTTCCCAGACTTGTTATAAACTACAAGCCCCTAAATAATGTATTAGCAGATGACACATATCCGATTCCTCACAAAGGAGATCTCATGCTTCAGATACATGGAGCCAAGATATTCTCTAAGTTTGATTTGAAATCTGGCTTCTGGCAAGTTGCAATTGCAGAGCATGATAAATGGAAGACAGCATTCAGCGTTCCTCATGGGAATTATGAATGTAATGTAATGCCATTCGTATTAAAGCATGCACCTTCTAAGTTCCAGAAGGTAATGGATTCTATCTTTAGGCCCTATGTTGAATGGTTACTTGCCTATATTGATGATCTGCTTATTTTTTCCAAGAACTTACATAATCACTTCAAACATTTGAAGATCTCCATGAAGCTGGTCCAAGTATAATCCTAAGACCCATTATTACCAGCCCCATGACATCCGCCCTCGTGATGCCAAGGTTGCTAGAATGAATGAAGTAGTCTGTTGGTTGTGTGGTCAGCCTGGTCATACCTCAAACCTTTGTCCAACAGCCCTAGAGTCTAAAAGAGGTCTAGGTAAGAAATCTCTGAAAAACAAACAGCCATCTACGAGTACCACTGTCAAAACAGAACCTAGATGTGCTCACTGTCATTCTTCCTTCCATAAGACAGCAGATTGCCATAACCAACCCAGAACACTTCATCTACAACAACATGTTGTTGCCTCCTCTGCTGAGTCTTCTTCTTCATATTCCTCTTCCTCTTATGATGAAGAAGTCCACATGTATTGTCAATGTTCTGATCCAGACAATTGTGCTTGTTCTGATTCTGAATCAGACTATTCTTTCGATGACTCTTTTCTAGAAGAGCCAGAGCCAAAGCTCAAAGTCCTCATGGCACAGCTTGATGAAAATGAAATGAAGTTGTTTGCTCAAATCCGTGCCCTTGAGGGAGGTGATCTCAAAGTTGCCATGCTCAAAGCTTACATGTAGCATAGTACTGGTCCATCCAGTTCCTCCTCTGGTAAGAAGCCAAACTTTTTTGATGCTTCTTACGAACGAAACACCAAATCGTATCTCCAACACAACAGTGGCAAAGTTCGCACACTCACTTTGGGGGAGGTGAGTAGGGAGATACACACCACAAAATCTGAAATCTCTGCCATGAAAGCAGAAATAGCTGCCCTAAAACTCCAAGTTTCTCAGCCTGGGAAGGCTCCACCAGCACAACAGCCTTCCACATCGATATCAGGAAGACATGTCAATTACACATTGCACTCTGAAACAAGACCAGAGATAAGAGTTGTTGAAGGCAAATTTGATGATTCTGTTGGTTTCATAGAAATAAATGACATGCAGGTTTTGGCAGTTCAGTATCAGCAACACAATATTGAGGTAAAAGTATGTGTTGCAGGCAGAGTGTATGATGTCACTGCACTAATTGATTCTGGTGCAGATATTAATATTCTTTCCAAGAAAATAATCCCATCAAGGTATTGGACTACTGCAAAAAGAAAATTTTTGGGATTAGGAAAGAAAAATTTAGAATTTGAAGTTTCCAAAGCTGCTGTGTGTTTTAATTCAAAATGTGTTAAGATCTCATTTGCAATTGTTGATATTCCAGTTGATTGTATATTGGGAAATATCTTTTTAGCAGCAGTTGAGCCCCATGGTTCGTTCCGATTTCCTGACAACTTTGCAGGAATGTTCATCACAGTCTCTGGGCAAAGAATTGAAATTCCCTATGTATCAAATACCAGAGTCTCAACCATGGTTCAGGCCATGCAAGAAAAAGAGAAGAAACTTCAAAAAGCAGTGAAGATCTTGGAAGAACTCAAGGATCACAAAAGTATCATCAGGATTGAAGACCAATTGAGTTCCCCACAAGTTCAGAAACAGATTTCTGAACTAAAAGAAGAATTTGAGAAAACATGTTGTTTAGAAGAGCCAAATGCTTTCTGGCATCGGAAACAGCATTGTATAGAACTGCCCTATAAAGAAGGATATGAGGGCAGACCATGCAAAAGCAGAGCTATTTCAATGTCAGCTGAATACAGGTAGCTCTGCCAGAAAGAAATTGATCAGCTTCTACAGAGAAGACTGATAAGAGAATCCAACAGCCCTTGGAACTGTTATGGATTCTATGTTAATAAAAGGAGTGAACAGATTAGAGGAGTCCCTAGACTTGTGATAAATTACAAACCTCTAAATTATGTTCTAGCAGATGACACATATCCGATTCCTCACAAAGGAGATCTCATGCGTCGGATACATGGAGCCAAAATATTCTCTAAGTTTGATTTAAAGTCTGGCTTTTGGCAAGTTGCAGTTGTAGAACATGATAAATGGAAGACTGCATTTAGCATTCCTCATAGGCATTATGAATGGAATTTAATGCCATTCGGGTTGAAGCATGCTCCTTCAAAATTTTAGAAGGTAATGGATTCTATCTTTAGACCCTATGCTGAATGGTTACTTGCCTATATAGATGATCTGCTTATTTTTTCCAAGAATCTACAAGACCACTTTAGACACTTGAAAATATTCATGAAGTTGGTCCAGAGAAATGGTTTCGTTTTAAGCAAAAAGAAGATGGAGTTGTGCCAAACCAAAATCAAGTTTTTAGGGCACCAGATCGAGAATGGACAGATTGCTCTACAAAATCATGCACTTGAGTTTGCTGATAAATTTCCTGATGTTATTCTTGATAAAACTCAATTGCAGAGGTTTTTAGGTTGTTTAAACTATGTGAGCAATTTCTATCCCTCATGTGCCATTGACAGGTCTCTGCTAAACCAGAGACTCAGAAAGAATCTGAAACCTTGGACAGAAGCGCACACTCAAGCAGTCAAGGAGATAAAAGCCAAGGTTCGTAATCTCCCTATTCTTTATGTTTCTAATGATAATGCTTTTAAGATTGTTGAAACAGATGCTAGCAACATTGGTTGGGGAGGTGTTCTAAAGCAGAAACCAAGTGAAGAAAGCCCAAAAGAACAGGAGTAGGTGGTGCAGTTTGTTTCAGGAGTTTGGAGCAAATCAGAACAGAATTACGCTCCAATTGAAAAGGAGGTAAAAGCTGCATGGAACTGCATTAGCAAGTTTTCTATTCACTTGGAAAATGTTCATTTCCTGCTGAGAACTGATGCTAAGGCACTGGCAAAGGTAATCACCAAGACCATCAAGAGTCCAGAGGATGCAAAGTTTGCAAGATGGCAGGCTTTGTTTGCTTATTTTGATTTTAAAGTTGAACATATTAAGGGCTCTGAAAATTGTTTGCCAGATTTTCTCAGCAGAGAATTTATCCAGCACCAAAAACAGAATAATGACCCTGAAATTGAAGAATTTCCACATGTTATGGTCATTATCACAGAATGGGACCAGGCCCATCAGCGAGAGCAGCTCAAGTATATATTAGACGAAGAATCATGGCCTGTGTACGCAGAAAAATGGAGTCCCACGTGGCAACTCCGAAATACACAAGTGCTAGATGAAAATTTGCAGAATCACAATGATATCCAGCACTTTGTACCTGAAAGGAGGGTGTACCCTAAAGGAATTCGGTGGATACATGACATGATGTATTCACACAGTATAATAGCTTCTCATGAAGCTGAAAGGTCACTCTCACAAGACTTTTGGGATCTCTCTGTCATATGTACTGGTGGCGGAGATAGAACAAGAGTCTATTATAAGTCATACAGCATAAACAGAACAAGGAAGCCTGACCAATATACAGGCGGAAGATTTCAAACCTGGCCAGAAAACAATCCTAATATTATTTTTCCTGACACTGTTTATGATTTTGCAGGTTACAAGAAGTTGTGGTGGGATTTATTAAATAAAGATGGACGAGAAGAAACCCACTATACTAAACTTAAATTCTCTCCTACATGGATTAATTCAAGAGAATCAGCAGCACCATGGTTAGAAGACTGGTGGTTTCACTATGGCGTAAGTCCATTCGGCATGGACCCTCACTATTATGAAGCCTATTTTCATAGTCTTTGCACTGATTGCCTTCAAGGACCAGCTGGTGAATGCTTTCATTACCCATGTCAGACGGTAGGAGAAATCACAGGACTTGAACTCAGAATGAGAAATCCAATCTTAAAGTCCTACATGGAGATGCACCATCAATGGCTCGTCATGACCAAGATAAAGCATCAGATCATCCTCAACAAGCCCATGATCGTCCGGTGTATCTACACTAAGGCCTGGGATGATGAATTTTACGGAAAAATCAGATATGTTGATGCCACAATCTTGGATCCACCTGTAGTTTCCAGTACGAGTGGTCCTCGGGAGCCCCACTAAAAAGGCTTTCCCTGTGTAATTTTTGTACCTAGTCACGGGTCTATAGTGACAGAGCTTTTCTCGAGGGCTTTTCATCTATCCGAAAAGCATCCTCTCTGTATCTAATTATTCTGTTTCCTCGTGGGCCTTATACTTAAAGGTATCCACAGTGTACTATTCACCAACTTTCACATGTGTTTGTCGGAAGGTCGAATCTCCGTGCGGATGTCACGTCTTGTGTTACCCGAAAGCGATGATACGCCTTCCATGTGTCAATAATCTGAGGGTCTACAGGAATGTTTGTCCCCTCCTCCAAACTATATAAGGAGGAGTAAGGCTCATTTGTGATCATCGGCATTTGGAGTCTTAGTTTTTCATTTGTGTGTTTTGAGTCTGAGTTTTTCTCTCTGCTCTGCATCTGCGCAAGTCTTTGCGATCTGCTTGCATCACGGAGTCTTGACTCATAGTCCATAGGAGAACTGAGAAGCCTGCGGGTCTATGTGCTCGGCATAGATCAGAACCTAAAGTGGCCAGTTCTTTAGATAGAGTCTGTATTGATATGTCTGTGTGTTATATGCTCTGAGACAGAGTCTGCAATTGGGCGAGGAAGCCTTCGGTAACACTCACTCATTCATTGAGTAGCAACAGTCCGATAAATGCCATTGCAGTCCATCTCTGATATAGAGATCTGAATCCATTAAAGTCTGTAATCTGATTGTAAAATCATTCTGAATCATTAAAGAGAGATTATTCATTCCGCATCTGTGCATTTTTAATCGCTGTTAGACACTGTTTATCTTCTCATACTCTTGAAAGTTAGCGAGAATTTCGCCAGAGGTTCGCCAAACCATTGAGGGACGCCAAGGCTATTAAAGGCGAAGGGAAGGCGTGAAGAAGGCCGTCAATTGCGTGAATTTGGGAGTAGGTTCGTGTATGGTTTCATCGCTTCTTTACAAGCTTGCTTGCTGCTCACAGGCAGACTTGGCCTTGTTAGTTTCTCCTTTATCTTCTCAACACCGCTCTATGTGAACCCAGCGATGAACCCATACACGAAACTAATCCCAAATTCACGCAACTTACGGCCTTCTTCGCATCTTCCCTTCGCGTTTAACGGCCTTGGCGTCCCTCAATGGTTTGGCGAACCTCTGGCGAACTTCTGGCGAACTTTCAAGAGTATGAGAAGATAAACAGTGTCTACCAGCGATTAAAAATGCACAGAGTAATAGTACTTAATGATGCAGAATGAATAATCTCTCTTTATTGATTCAGAATGATTTTACAATCAGATTACAGACTTTTATGGATTCAGATCTCTGTATCAGAGACGGACTGCAATGGAATTTATCGGACTGTTGCTACTCAATGAATGAGCGAGCGTTACCGAAGGCTCCTGGCCCAATTGCAGACTCTGTCTCAGAGCATATAACACACAGACATATCAATATAGACTCTATCTAAAGAACTGGCCACTTTAGGTTCTGATCTATGCCGAGCACATAGACCCGCAGGCTTCTCAGTTCTCCTATCAACTGTGAGTCAAGACTCCGTGATGCAAGCAGATTGCAAAGACTTGCGCAGATGCAGAGCAGGGAGCAAAACTCAAACTCAAAACACGCAAATGCAAAACTAAGACTCCAAATGCCGATGATCACAAATGAGCCTTACTCCTCCTTATATAGTTTGGAGGAGGGGACAAACATTCATGTAGACCCTCAGATTATTGACACATGGAAGGCGGATCATCGCTTTCTGGTAACACAAGACGTGAAATCCGCACGGAGATTCGACCTTCCGACAAACACATGTGAAAGTGGGTGAATAGTACACTTTGGATACCTTTAAGTATAAGGCCCACGAGGAAACAAAATAATTAGATACAGATAGGATGCTTTTCAGACAGATGAAAAGCCCTCGAGAAAAGCTCTGTCACTATAGACCCGTGACTAGGTACAAAAATTACACAGGGAAAGCCTTTTTAGTGGGGCTCTCGAGGACCACTCGTACTGGCAACTGCAGGTGGATCCAAGATTGTGGCATCAACATATCTGATTTTTCCGTAAAATTCATCATCCCAGGCCTTAGTGTAGATACGCCGGACGATCATGGGCTTGTTGAGGATGATCTGATGCTTTATCTTGGTCATGACGAGCCATTGATGGTGCATCTCCATGTAGGACTTTAAGATTGGATTTCTCATTCTGATTTCAAGTCCTGTGATTTCTCCTACCATTCGAGTGTAACAGCACCACCACCGTCCTTGAAGGCAATCAAAGGTAAAAGACCATGAAAATAGGTCATAACAGTGAGGGTCCATGCCCATGACTTACGTCATAGTTGCATGACCGTATTCTAACCATGGTGTCGTTGATTCTCTTGAATTAATCCTATAGAATTCTAAGCTTAGTATGGGTTTCTTCTCATTCACATTTATTTAATAAATCCTGTCAACTTCTTCAGAACCTGCAAAATCATAAACAAGCATGAAAATAATATTAGGATTGTTTTCTGGCCAGGTTTGAAATCTTCCGCCTGTATATTGGCCAGGGTTCCTTGTTCTGTTTATGCTATATGACTTATAATAGACTCTTGTTCTATCTCCGCCACCAGTACATATGACAGAGAGATCCCAAAAGTCTTGTGAGAGTGACCTTTCAGCTTCATGAGAAGCTATCATACTGTGTGAATACATCATGTCATGTATCCACCGACTTCCTTTAGGGTACACCCTCCTTTCAGGTACAAAGTGCTAGATATCATTGTGATTCTGCAAATTTGCATCTAGCACTTGTGTATTTCGGAGTTGCCACGTGGGACTCCATTTTTCTGCATACACAGGCCATGATTATTCGTCTGATATATACTTGAGATGCTCTCGCTGATGGGCCTAGTCCCATTCTATGATAATGACCATAACATGTGGCAATTCTTCAATTTTAGGGTCATTATTCTGTTCTTGGTGCTGGATAAATTCTCTGCTGAGAAAATCTGGCAAACAATTTTCAGAGCCCTTAATATGTTCAACTTTAAAATCAAAATAAGCAAACAAAGCCTGCCATCTTGCAAACTTTGCATCCTCTGGACTCTTGATGGTCTTGGTGATTACCTTTGCCAGTGCTTTAGCATCAGTTCTCATTAGGAAATGAACATTTTCCAAGTGAATAGAAAACTTACTAATGCAGTTCCATGTAGCTTTTACCTCCTTTTTAATTGGAGCGTAATTTTGTTCTGATTTGCTCCAAACTCCTGAAACAAACTGCACCACCTGCTCCTGTTCTTTTGGGCTTTCTTCACTTGGTTTCTGCTTTAGAACACCTCCCCAACCAATGTTGCTAGCATCTATTTCAACAATCTTAAAAGAATTATCATCAGCAACATAAAGAATAGGGAGATTACGAACCTTGGCTTTTATCTCCTTGACTACTTGAGTGTGCGCTTCTGTCCAAGGTTTCGGATTCTTTCTGAGTCTCTGGTTTAGCATAGACTTGTCAATGGTACATGAGGGATATAAATTGCTCACATAGTTTAAACAACCTAAAAACCTCTGCAATTGAGTTTTATCAAGAATAACATCGGGAAATTTATCAGCAAACTCAAGTGCATGATTTTGTAGAGCAATCTGTCCATTCTTGATCTAGTGCCCTAAAAACTTGATTTTGGTTTGGCACAACTCCATCTTCTTTTTGCTTAAAACCAAACCATTTCTCTGGACCAACTTCATGAAGATTTTCAAGTGTCTGAAGTGGTCTTGTAGATTCTTGGAAAAAATAAGCAGATCATCTATATAGGCAAGTAACCATTCAGCATAGGGTCTAAAGATAGAATCCATTACCTTCTGAAATTTTGAAGGTGCATGCTTCAACCCGAATGGCATTACATTCCATTCATAATGCCCATGAGGAACGCTGAATGCAGTCTTCCATTTATCATGTTCTGCAACTGCAACTTGCCAAAAGCCAGACTTTAAATCAAACTTAGAGAATATTTTGGCTCCATGTATCCGACGCATGAGATCTCCTTTGTGAGGAATCGGATATGTGTCATCTGCTAGAACAGAATTTAGAGGTTTGTAATTTATCACAAGTCTGGGGACTCCTCTAATCTGTTCACTCCTTTTATTAACATAGAATTCATAACAGTTCCAAGGGCTGCTGGATTCTCTTATCAGTCTTCTCTGTAGAAGCTGATCAATTTCTTTCTGGCAGAGCTGCCTGTATTCAGCTGACATTGAAATAGCTCTGCTTTTGCATGGTCTGCCCTCATATCCTTCTCTATAGGGAAGTTCTATACAATGTTGTTTCCGATGCTAGAAAGCATTCGGCTCTTCTGAACAGCATGTTTTCTCAAATTCTTCTTTTAGTTCAGAAATCTTTTTCTGAACTTGTGGGGAACTCAATTGGTATTCAATACTGATGATACTTTTGTGATCCTTGAGTTCTTCCAAGCTCTTCACTGCTTTTTGAAGTTTCTGGTCTTTTTCTTGCATGGCCTGAACCATGTTTGAGACTCTGGTATTTGATACATAGGGAATTTCAATTCTTTCCCCAGAGACTGTGATGAACATTCCTGCAGAGTTGTCAGGAAATCGGAACGAACCATGGGGCTCAACTGCTGCTAAAAAGATATTTCCCAATATACAATCAACTGGAATATCAGCAATTGCAAATGAGATCTTAACACATTTTGAATTAAAACACACAGCAGCTTTGGAAACTTCAAATTCTAAATTTTTCTTTCCTAATCCCAAAACTTTTCTTTTTGCAGTAGTCCAATACCTTGATGGGATTATTTTCTTGGAAAGAATATTAATATCTGCACCAGAATTAATTAGTGCAGTGACATCATACACTCTGCCTACAACACAAACTTTTACCTCAATATGGTGTTGCTGATACTGAACTGCCAAAACCTACATGTCATTTATTTCTCTTAAACCAACAGAATCATCAAATTTTCCTTCAGAAACTCTTATCTCTGGTCTTGTTTCAGAGTGCAATGTGTAATTGACATGTCTTCCTGATATCGATGTGGAAGGCTGTTGTGCTGGTGGAGCCTTCCCAGGCTGAGAAACTTGGAGTTTTAGGGCAGCTATTTCTGCTTTCATGGCAAAGATTTCAGATTTTGTGGTGTGTATCTCCCTACTCACCTCCCCCAAAGTGAGTGTGCAAACTTTGCTACTTTTGTGTTGGAGATACGATTTGGTGTTCCGTTCGTAAGAAGCATCAACAAAGTTTGGCTTCTTACCAGAGGAGGAACTGGATCGACCAGTACTGTGCTGCATATAGGCTTTAAGCATTGCAGCTTTGAGATCACCTTCCTCAAGGGCACGGATTTGAGCAAACAGCTTCATTTCATCTTCATCAAGTTGTGCCATGAGTACTTTGAGCTTAGGCTCTGGATCTTCTGGGAAAGAGTCATCGGAAGAATAGTATGATTCAAAATCTGAATAGGCACAGGTGTCTGGATCAGAACACTGAAAATACATGTGGACTTCTTCGTCAGAAGAGGAAGAGGAATAAGAAGAAGAAGACTCAGCAGAGGATTCAACAGCATGTTGCTGAAGATGAAGGGTTTGTGGACGGTTACGACAGTCTGTTGTTTTATGGAAGGAGGAATGACAATGAGCACATCTGGGTTCAGTTTTGACGGTGGTACTGGCAGATGGCTGTTTATTTTTCTGAGACTTTTTACCTAGACCCTTTTTGGATTCTAAGGCTGTTGGACAGAGGTTGGAGGTATGACCAGCTTGACCACAGAGCCAACAGACTACTTCGTTCATTCTAGCAACCTTGGCATCACGAGGACGGATGTCATGGGGCTGGTAGTAATGGGTCTTAGGATTATACTTATAGTATCCTTTTCTTCCTTTGTGTTGTCTTCTTTCTTTCGGCTTTCTAAGCTCTCGTCTCTTGCCTGAGCTCAGTCTGTAAGTGGAAGGCCGACTACGCTTCTGTGCCTTCTTTGCCTATCTTTTGTGCTTTCTGCGTTTAACCAAAGGATCGTCAACTATGATACCATATCTACTGTAGAAAGATTTAGTACCAGGAAGTCTATTTAGTTTATCGATAGACTTTTGCATCTTTGAACTGGTACATAAAGAAATCAGAACTTTAGTAATAATACTATAAAAATCTCCCCAAAGATAAACTTCCATTGGCAAGGGGAAAGCATCTTCCATCTTCAAGATGTCTACCAGCTTGGATGGTAGTGCTGCAAGATAAACTTGTTTCCACAAAGATATTCTTGGGATCCTTGACCAAAAAAATCCTTTCTACCCAATCTCTGTGGAAATCTTCAAAACTTCGATTTATATTATTGCACTTCAAATTCATTAAGATAAGTTCACCTTATCTTAAAGTGCAAAACTCGGCCCACAAAAAATTTTCTTGAGCAAGTGTAGTGAGGCACCAACCACATGTTCTGTGGAGTGCCGTCATCATGAAATCTTATATCTCCCTGTTCATCTTTGAGCACTTCTTGCTCCATCTTTGCAATCATAGCAGGAGATGATTCCAATTCCCACCATCTAGCCAAAGTACCTGTAAAACATGCAATGAGAGTTTTGCAGGCTTGAACTTCACTCTTCCCTTCAACACACATCAACTTATATTCAACAATCATTTGATCAAGAACCTGCCTGATCTGTGCTGCAGAGAGGCCATCAATATTCCACTCCTTATGACTCCCTTCATGGAAAGTATCTCTAGCTGGGATTCTTCCAGCACCATACAGATCAGGGGCTGCAGGCCTTGTGAACTGAGGCTCTAAAGGCTCATAGATGGGGAATGCATGCTTTTCTAAGTCTAACTCTTCCAAAGCAGATGCAATGGTTATTCTCTCAGATTTTTCTTCTGTCTTAGACTCAAACTACTGGGATGGCTTTATTACTTCCTTAGGGAAAAGCTGTGGAAACTTAGAAATAGGACTACTAAGTTCATGAGTGTGAATGCTCTTTCCCTTGGTCAAAAATGATGTCGGAATCGGCTTCTCCGACTTCTTCAAACTCAACCTGTCTAAATTGTCAGACAGATTAGAAACTGAATGTCGTGTAGAGATAGCTTGTTCAATTATACAATTCTCTAAATCTTCAAACTTCTGAACTAAATTTTCTGAAATATGTCTAATTACAGATAAATCACACTGAACTGAATTCAAAACATTATTTACATCATTTATAGATACTTGTACACTGTCAATCTGATCTTTAACGAGGGCAGTCTTGGCAACATTTTTCTCAAGACCAGTGAGAGCAGTGTTAGTCCAATTTACCTTCTCACTCACCTTCTAAACTCTACCCTCAATTCCAACTGCTGCAGTATCTCTCTGAACCAGAGGATATGCATTTGCTTGATTCTGTCCTTCTCCTAGGACAATACTCTTAAATGGAGAATAGGAAGTGGAAGTCTCAATTTTACTGTCGTCTGGTCCTTGCCAGGCATGTGAAGAAGAAGCAACAGTGTCATCCATTAGAACAACATCTTCTTCCATTTTCTTCTTCCAGGAATAAAATGAAATCCATACATTTTCTTCCTCCATGTATGTTTTCCATTCTTCTGCCATTTTCCTTTTCTCTTCTCCTGGAAAGACTCTAGCAAACTCATCAGCCTGTGGATGGGTAAACAGATCCCAATTAATCATTTTCTTCATCCATTGAGTAGGGATCTGATGTTTAGGACAACCATCCATCAAAGTATAAAACTTTTGGATCTCCGGGACTGATGGTCTTTTGACACCTGGGGGCAGATCCTTGAATCTGCATTCTGGGATCAGCTTGTTAGCTTGTTCAATATAGCCGAGTCCATATTTCGGACTATTTGCAGGTCTCATATTTGCAAAAATGGCTGTTAATCTAGGGTCTTCATTTTCTAGTGTTGGCACAAGGTGTATCATAAGAACGTGCTCGTCTTCATGTGGCAATGGGATGTTTGAGAACTTAGGATTAGGACAAGGGTTGGATGAAGTAGCTGGAGGGGCTTCACCAGTCCTAACAGTATGGTTCTTATGAAGAACAGCATAGGCTAGACTCTGCAAATTAACTTGTTGGCTACACTGAGGACATACAACGCTCAGGGGCTGGAAATTTACAATCTGAGCATATTCAAACAAAGCAACATGACTACAATTTGTGCTAATAGAATCCACAACTCAGATTCCATAATCCGGAGCTATACCTGGGAGACTTTACATTCTCCGCTTCAATCCCACACTGCTGGGTCGGGCTGACCGTCTGGAAATGAGCGTAGGGCTTAGGATTTATTTTCTCCGCATGTCACAGAGGGTGCTTCCAGATTGGGAAGAGAGGTTTAGGATTTGGGACTGTCCAGTGTTCTGGGAATGTCAAATCTTCCCATTTAATGGCCTGATGTTCTATTTTCTGATTTTTAGGATCAGTCAGGACAACGACACTGGTTTTTGACTCTCAACTGGGTGCGTGGAGGACTGCAGGAAACATTGTGGAGGTATGGCGAAAAAAACCCCGAAACTGAATGGAACTATTTTGTCTTTTCTTCCTCATATCAAATCCCATTGTTTGGATTTGAAGCTGCAGTATATCTGCCAGGGTTTCATTAGTAATGGATACTGAGAAATTCGGGTAACAATCAAACCACACCGGACCATTTGACAATGGTGCAACTATTCCTCCAATCAAAGAATCTGTATATTTATTATGTGTTAGATCCCTTACAGTGGCTAACACATATGCATCAACACCTGGATGTACAAGTGCATGAATACCAACTCTCACACAACCCAAATGAAAAAATTGGGTTCCCAGTTTTCTTGCTTCAGCTTGAAGCTCCTTGGGATTTAAGATCGGAATTAACTGTACACGATCTGAATTTTCTTCTATAGAGCTGACTGACTCTTTGATAGTGATTCTAGTGGCTGCTTTGAGATGCTAGACACCTAGGTCACTATAGACTTGGGAGGCGGATATCTTGGGCAAAACCCATCTAGCTTGAGGTTCTACCTCCTCATACAAATGATCAGACTCATTTATTACTCTACTACTGCTACTAGCAAACATATCCCTGAGAGGGTTTTGTTCAACTCTATCTTTCTCCTCTAATTCTCTAAAAGAGACTAATTTAGACATTGATGAATCCATTTTTAACTTTTAAAGAGAGATGGATTAAGTACTGACCTTTCTCAAACCAGTCGTGAACACCGACTTACTGGCTCTGATACCAATTTCTAGCAGAGGCTTCTTTACAAGCT